>JAJMGF010000048.1:0-91675 GCA_030568495.1 Suhomyces chickasaworum
GGCATAGCCCAAAAGATTTCAAGTCTTTCTCCTTAACCGCTCGGACAAGTTGCCTTTTCTTAGTATTTTAAAATTTTATACTTATATGATTGTAAGGGATTTTGTGACAAATAATAGTCAATTATATCATAGAAGGTTAGAATGTTCAAGATTGTTACAATTAGTCAATCATTACCCCTCAAAACTATCTCAAGCTGAAGGTTTTAGAACATTGGTCGTATAAGTTTACGAAATGTATGCAGGATCATGCAATATTTAGTCAAATTGAACATGCGATATATATCATTGTCCCCAATGTACCTAATTAATTCATTAATAGATTTGGATGTTTACCTAACCGA
Source organism: Suhomyces chickasaworum (assembly GCA_030568495.1). NCBI lineage: Eukaryota > Fungi > Ascomycota > Pichiomycetes > Serinales > Debaryomycetaceae > Suhomyces > Suhomyces chickasaworum. The sequence continues at coordinate 342 of JAJMGF010000048.1, forward strand.
TCTTTTGTCATCAACTGCATACACATCAAATTTAATCACAACCCCTTTGAGTAAACTTATAACTGAAATATTAATAATTACGGTTTTCTTGGTAATCAGTTATGAAGTGATTTACTGGAGTGGCATCTATCTCAACCTTTGGGAATACCATGCAAAAGATATATTTACAGAGATTCCTATTCATTGTGCTCATGTATACACAAGAGTTAATGTTGTATCCAAAGAGGATATCAACAAGTTACGTGATTACTACAATTTGAAGCATAGTTCTAACTTCAATTTAACAGCTTGGAGTACTCTCAACCAATTAAGCAAAGATATCTTCAAATTGGAAAAGTTTGTTAAATATCATTTGGAGTTCAGTCCAGAAGATTTTGAAATGAATGACGATCCTGAATATGGATCTAATATACTCCATTTACGTGAGAGAATATCCAATTTGATCAATAATTCCGAAATTTTTCAAGAGCTAATAAAGAAAAATATTAAGAACGACAGTGTACTTATATTCAATAAAAATAGCAAAGAAGTTACGAAAAAGCAGGATGATGAATACTTAGTGAAGTGTCACATTGAAACCGGCAATGTGATAGATTGTATTATAGTTATTTAAATCATAAAGAGTCTTTGTTCATCATGTATCTTTTTTCCTTAATCATATTTAGATCCACTAATCTTTGTTCTGTAATTGTCCAAAGTTTTATAATTCTTTCAAGTTTTGATTCCAAACCCAAACTTTGTAATTTATTTACTTCATCTTCCACCGTATCGATTTTCATGGTATCTTCTGTGCCATTTCCATTTGAAGCTAATTGATTGAAGCACTTTTCAGTAGTTTTCTTATAATCAATTCCCAAATCAACATTCATTTCAACATCTTCATCACTAAGCAGGTCGGACATATTGTTATTAAGATTGAACTCAATGAATTTTGGACCCTTGAATAGTTGCGTGTCATCAACTCCATTATATTTCTCATATAAGAGAATAATTTCTTTATTCACCAACCGATAACATTGGTTCCTCAAGGAAAGGCTGAATAAACCTCTCAATTGTTCAGGAAGATCCTTTTGATCTTCAATTTTCTTCACTGTTGGATCAAAGTTGAAGCATAAGAGACTCATAGTGATCTCTAATTCCTTAAGTAATTTGAATGAATGTGATACCTTACTCAATAAGTTCTCCCTCACAAAAGTCAATATTTCATCCAAAAACTTCCGTTCCTCATCAATGCTATTACTTTGATCAAGTTTGTGATCTCTTATCATCTCAATTAAGTTTAGTCTCAATAACTTGAAGTGGAGTAGATTGTTTGAATCTAAGATTATGGGAAAATGGTCACTTATCTTCTTAATTGCTTCGGTGATTTTCCCCTTTAAAATAAGAAGTTTTATCTCTTTTCTTTGCTTAATTGTTTGATATCCTGAAAGCAATCTGGTATTCTCACAAGATGTTATTTTCTTAATTGGATTAACTTGATCCAAACTATAGTATTCTTCGACCATTGATGAGAATTCCCCCTCCAGACAACCAAACTTCTCGAACCCAAAAAGGTTCACTTTATTGGTTAATGGCTCATTCAAGTTTAAGTCCACTTCAATTTCTTTGGCAAAACTTATTGCTGCCTCTTCATATCCTTCTTGGATAAAGTAATTTAGTATCAAATGATCAATCTTTTCTTTTGATAACATCTATTGAGCTGAGAGTGGGGACCTAGAACGATCACTTTAGTTAAAGTCATGGGACTGCATACAATTACAATATATACTAAATGCCTACCACATGCATCTATCATATACTTAGTTAATAGTAAGTGTATAATTGCTATCCTACCATAGGTTATATAACAACAGAATATGGATGTACCCATTAACTTAGTTTGAATAAGTAGATTAGCTCATTATTGATGGCAATCAATTTCCAATTACGTCATTGTAGACCAAAACGATCTATTTTAGTTGACAGCGAAGTGTTTATAGGAACAGCAATCTAAATTTGAAGAGGCTTTTATAATTACATGCAATGAATCTCAAGCTAGCAAATATAAGAATCTGAAAAAACTCTTATTGAAAACTTACGTTGTTCGTATGTGGGAGAGGATGCAAATTTATTAACACTTTGTGTGATCGCGAGCTGGGACGATTATCCTGTTTATTGTTTTACTGGGGATCAAACCATGATCGAAACGTCTTAAAGTTTTTCCATATACAAGACAGCCGAATTAGTTCATCATTCACTTCCCTACATTGGTTAGAATTGCAATTGACATTATAGAAGAAACGAGTGCTTCAATCTTGTACCCAGTTTTCGCTTAGGTGTCATCATGATTGGCAATACCCAAATTCCACCAACACTACAAAAGGCGTTCATTCTACTATCGTGCACATTTTTAGGGTTGATATGTGGAACTCTATATCTTTATTCATCATACAGTCCTCAATTTGCTCACAGATTGAATTATACAGCTACAGACTCATCCACCATTGCATTACTTGGTACATTAGGAGTTGCAACAACTGGTCCGGTGGCTGGAAGAGTTGTCGACAAATCAGGATTCACACTTGCATTACTCATTGGCGGATTCGAGATAGTCTTAGGCTACTTGTGTTTGAAAAGCCAATATGACCATACAATTTCTAGCGTCAAGTTTTCATCATGTTTATTGTTCGCTATTGGTTCGGGATCAACATTCATTAATTCTGCTTGTTTAAAATGCTGTGCCGTGAATTTTCCAAGTATTAGAGGTGTTGCAACATCATTACCTTTAGCATTGTATGGTTTAAGTGCCATGTTTTATTCAGTTCTAGCTTCCATTTTCTTTCCAGGTGATACTTCTGGCTTCTTGGGATTCCTTGCATTGTCTTCACTTGTGATATTTTTATTATGTGCACCAAGTATAATATACTGTGATTGGAACAATCCAACAAATACTTCGAAACAAGAGATAATAGAAATGTCACAATTGTCAACGTTAACACCACAACTTTCACCTCATGTCTCAGCAATTTCTCCAGGTTACCAACAAATAGAAAACATGGAAGAGGTTAGTGGTATTGGCTTATTTAAAACTGGAAGTTTTTGGCTTATATTCGTTATAACTGGAACTTTAGCATCCTTGGGTCAAATGTATATATATTCTGTTGGATATATGGTACAAGCAATTGTTCACCACGAATCTTTGACTGGTATACTTGATCTCAAAATTGAGATCAATCAATTTATACAGAAGGAGCAACAGCTTCAGGTCAGTTTACTATCTATCACTAATTGTATGGGAAGAATAGCATCTGGAATTATGGGAGATATTATAACGCAATCATATAGCAAGTCGAGAACTTCTTTACTATTCATCCCGTGTGTCGGGCTCATGATTACTCAAGTATTGGGATATCAGATTCAATTAAAGGATGAATTAATGTTCAATTCACTCTTGACAGGATTCTTTTATGGATTTACGTTTTGTATTATGCCATTGATTGTTGGTGATATGTTTGGATTAGAGAACTTTTCCTCAAATTGGGGAGTGGTTGGTTTAGCACCAATTCTTCCTTCATTTTATTTCACCAGTTTGTTCGGTAAAATTTTTGATTTCAACTCCGTTACCGACACTAATAGTAGTGAAGGTGAACTTACATGTTTACTAGGACATCATTGCTACAACTCAATTTTCAAACTCACGTTTGCGATTACATTTATTACACTTATTTGTGTGATTATCTTGAATTACTCTTATGGAACGAAACTTCAAAAGAGTCGGAAATATTCACCACTAAATTAAATAAATCAATAACATTCACGTATTGACGCAAAGAAAATTCGTAAGAACATTAAATTTCGAAGTTGTAAATTATCTCTTAAGTGAACTGAACCTGCTTACCTTTGGCGTCAGTAACTTAGAGTTATGTGACGGAGCTGAGCTTATTCTTTGTCTTGGATATGCATGTCTTTCAGTGATGTCATACATGGATTCACTTCTGACAGCAGGTGAATTATTGACTTCATCATCAGTAGCATTTTGATCTGTGTCAAATGTCAAATCTTCGATATTTCTGTTTATCAAATAACGTAAGGCATTGTACCAAATATTATGACGTTGACGAGTAGCACAAGTGATCTTTATACTTCTATCTTGCGAATGCACAATAATACTCTTGTGGTACAATCCTGTTGGTAATGGATTGTTATCATCAACACTCTCAACACTAACAATAGCAGCAGCTCTAGTTTTAACAGATGAAGGATTTGACAACACAGGATTCGACTCGGACCAATAAAGGGTCAAAGTATAAGGATGAACCCAGAAGTATCTCTCGTGACGAGTCTCTGAGATTGAACTAAATGGTCCCAAACGACGGTAGTATTTGAACAAGTATTCACCAATTACCACTTGAGTAATTGCAGGGATCATAGATTTATCAGTTAAGGAAACATTTGTTGCCATTGAAAATGCTCCTGCAGTTTGAAGAGATTCATTGAGACTGTTGACCTTTGAATGATGTGACAAATTGGATCTTACGGAGTTTGAAGCTGCCATACCACGAGAAAGTGTTGAAGAGCCAGATTGGGGAGTACCTCTCATGCGTGCGCTAGAGTTGGGAGGAGTAAATTTATTGACCATTGGCACCTCAGTAATACGTTCTGGTGGAGTTCTGTTTGGCATGTCGCCGAAGGATGCACTCTGTAGAATAACAGGGGTGATGATGTCATCTTTATGTTGAAATCCACGTTTTTCTGCATGCTTTTTGAAAACATCATCAGAAACTCTCTCGATAGATAAGCTTTTGAACTTTAATAATTGTTGATAGTAACTGTTAGGAAGAACCTTCACATTCTTCAAGTCGGGAGTTGGTGATACTGTAGTTGTTACAAATTCACTAGATGGAATACAAAGTAATCCTAAGTTCTTTCCCACAACAGCAAATTCTTCTTTGTTAGATACCATATTGGTTAACTCTTCGTATTTTGAAAGTTGTTCATCAGTCAAAATTGTTAATCCTAAATCACCTGCTCTTTCCTTCATTTCCTCCTCTGTATAGATTGTTTTAGGTGGATTTTTTCCAATGGATGATAAGGTCTTGAGTTCCTTGAATTGATCCTTCTCCAAAACAACCAAACCGAAATCACTCAGTTTTTCAATCACCAATTCTTTAGTGAAAGCATCACCGCTATTCTCTTTCAAACTGTGGATTTGAGAATCCTTTTCAGCTATGGATTGTTGTAATTTTAGCAATTTAGATTCGGGAATTACTGCGAACGATGCTGCTGTAGCAAGTTCACGTAATCTACCTTCATCAGTTCTTCTTAAAGTATCGAACTCTTCCTTTGTGACCACCACCATTCCCAACTTTGAAGCACTCAAGTTCAACTCATCTCTGTTTAACACAAACGATTCTTCAGCATCTGCGAACGATTCGTCAGATAATCTTCTATTTTTCTTTTCTAAATCATTAAATGATTCAGTAGAAACAATCATGTAACCGGAATTCAGAATCATCGATTGAAGCTTATCTAACAGATCTTCATGTTCGAGATTGAGAACTTCCGTCAATTGTTTCAACTCTTGATGCTCTTTAACTAATTGCACATAATCAGTTTCATTCACAGCAAGTTTACCTTCCAGTTTAGCCTTTTCATCAGCAGACTTTGATGCTTCATCATTCAACTCGTTGAGAATTTCAGAAGATACTAACAGCATTCCAAGAGCTTTAGCAAAGACTTCTAATTCCAGAGAGTTAGGACTAGTAGTAATTCTTTGGAGATGTTCATATTCTTCTCTAGAAATTGTCAATAATCCTTCCTTAGCAGCTCTTTCTGAAACGGGTTCTTCACTCAAAGTTCTCAATGCATGCAAATCTTCGATGGGTATGACAGAAAGACCGTTCAAGTTAGCATGTTTTTCAATATGATTGATAGGTGGCTTATTTGCTTGCACCAACAATCTATCGTAATCTTCAAGATCCATCAACTTTTTCAGACTTTCCTGAACTTGTTCTTCCAAGGACTTATTGGCCAAGGTTCTCAAAGAGGTCAATTCATCATTAGGGATGATAGCATGGTTGATCTTAGAAGCTTGTTCTTGAATACGCTCTAAATTAGGTTCATTTGCCATTTTATGAAGATCTTCATATGAGCTATTGCTTAAGATTGTCATATCAGCTTGTTTAGCTTTGGTTGCAAGACTTTCATTTGCCGAGTCATTGAGAGATTGTAAATGGTCTTTTTGGATTAAGACATGATCGTGTACCTTCGACCAGCTTTCAAGATCATTAAGACTAGGGTTCAATAAACGTTTATGCTCATTTTGATCTACGACAACTTTACTTTCAGCAGCTGCCCGGTCATGTAAGGAGATATTGGAAGCTGCCAAAAGTGCAGAGTATGCAACAGCTTCCACAGCGACATGTCCATGATTTCCTAGTTTGGATTTGACATGCTCCAAATTAGGTGATTGTGCTTTGCTTTCAATTTCTTCAAATTCCGATTTAGGAATGACAACCATATTGGCTGATTTAGCTTTTTCTTCTAATGTCTCCGTGGCATGAGACTTCAAAAGAGCCAACTCTTCTGTATCAATTACAGAGAAACCCAAATCTTGAGCTTTGACCCTAACTGTATCAATGGTTGGTGAATTGACTTCTGAAAGTAACGAGTCGTGTTCATCAGGGTGTAAAACACGGATGTTTTCTCTTTGAGCTCTAGAGTGTAAATCCTCGTTAGCTTTATTCAATAAAATTTCGTATTCATCAACTGGGATGGCTCTCATGGACAAGTCATTCGCACGTTCATCAATGGATTTTTCAGACTCCTTTTTCAAGGAAGAGAACAACTCTTCATCAACGATTACTTTGCCCATATTCTTTGCAATACTATCAAGACGTTCAATATTAGGATTAGATATCTCTTCGAATTCCTCATGTTTAATAAGGGTATGCTCATTATTCATTGCATGTTTCTTCAAATAATCTAATGATGGATTATCTAACTTAAGTACCAAGTCAGTATGTTCATTCTTATCCACTAACACTTGCCCTTCTTTTTCTGCTTTCTGTTCTAAAGTTTCATCAAGAGACTTTTGCATTGCCTCAAGATCATTCAAATTAATAAGTTTGTAAGCAAAATTACCAGCATTGGTTTCCAAAAAGTCAAGAGAAGGTGATTCAACAATTGAAATCATTTCATCATACTTGAGCTTTGGAACTAAAACCTTATCTTGTTGTTCAGCTTTGTGTTCCAATGATTGATCAAACGAAGCCGTTAGCTTATCGTGTAATTCGTTCGAAATTGCTACATGTTCATGGTTTCTGAGATGTGCCTTCAAATCTTCAAGTTGTGGATTTTTTAATTTGTTTTTGCTGGTTTCATACTCAACATTTGAGACCGTTACATATCCCAAAGCGAGAGCCTTTTCTGTTAAATACCCAATCAGTGGATTCTTGCGTATTTTATCGAGTTCATCGAATTCAATCTTTGGAAGGAGAACCATATTCTCTGTTTCAGCTAACTCCGCCAAAGGAGTATTTGCTTTGGTCTCTAATAGTTCAAATTCCTTGTTAGGAACGACATGATAGTCAATCGCCTGAGCTTTTTCTAAAATATAGTCCACAGAAGGACTCTTAATTTGATGTTTCATTTGGTTAAAAATTTCATTAGCAACAACAGTTTTATTATTTTCCTGTGCTTTTGTTTCTAGAGATTTATTTGCCTCCACAAGTAATTTTTTCAATTCAACATCAAGCATAGCTTGGAAACCCAAAGATGCCAACTTTTCTTTAAGGTAAGAAATACTTGGACTCTCTAATCTGGATTTCAAATCTTGTAAGTCATCTGGTTTGATCAAAGTCATATTATTCTCCTTAGCATGATCTTCTAAAGTTCTATTAGATCTTGTCTTCAAATCATTGAGATCCGAAGTTGAAATGAGATTGTGATTATGTCCTTTTGCTTTATCAATCATGTAATCTAGCGATGGAGATTTGGACTGATTGATCATTTCATCATGATGGTTTTGTTCTAATAAGACCAAACCCATACCACCTGCAAGTAATGACAATCGGTCTTTTGTAGGTTTGTAAGCTAATTCATGAACTTCATTCATTTTCTCCTTAGTTATAAGTTCGAAACCCTTTTGATTTGCTTTTTCTTGCAAGAATAACTCTGAAGGATCATGAAGTTGATTCTTTAATGATGAAATTTCAGAACTAGCGATCAACGTTTGATCAAAAGTTTTAGCTTTCTCTCTTAAATAATCCATGGATGGCTCATTAATGTTCTTGGTCATGATATCAAATTCAGTATTTTCAATAACTTTGAGTCCCAACTTTGCTGCGGATTTTTCAAGGGCTTCACCATTTGGATCAACCAATTCATCGTAGAGTATATCGGAAATAATGGACATGTTTTGAATGGCAGCTTTTTCTTTCAAGAATTGTATAGTTGGAACATCGAGCTTCTTTTTCAAACTTTCATAATCTTGAGCTTTTACCATAGCATAACCTGCATTATTCAGTTGAGCATCCAAAAACGCGATTGTTGGATGATTAAAGGTTGAATACAATTTTTCATACTCGTCCTCTTTGATGAGTTTCAATTTCTGAGAAGTTGCCTTTGAAGTTAAGTATTCCTCGGTTGGTTCATCAATATTCTTATTCATTTCTTCAAATTTATTGGTGTCAACCATTGTCACTCCCAATCTAGTAGCGTGATTGTTAAGAGTCTCCAAACTTGGGGATTCCACCTCATTTTGAAGTTTATTTAGTTTGTCATTCTCAATAACCTGACATTGATGGTCTTCAGCATAACTGTGTATTTCTTGTAAGGTTGGACTTTTAACTCTTTGCAATAATTCTTCATGTTCTGTTCTTGGAAGTACAATTAAACCAGCAGATTCAGCCTTCTCTTCAATATGAGCACGAGATGGCGTGGAAACTAAATCAGTCAATTTCGTATGATCAGCAGTGGAGATAACAAAATGATCCAACTTTTTAGCTTTCAGTTTCAAAAACTCAATTGATGGATTAGAACTTTGGTTTGACAAAAGTTCGTATTCCTTAATTGGGATAAGTGTTTGCTGTAATTTCTCTGCATTTGTCTTCAAGGCTTCAATAGTTGGAGAGTTAGATGATTTTAGCAAATTGTCATATTCTTTGGTTGGTACAACCACATGTTCCACCTGACCAGATTTCTCTTTCAAAAATTCTAAGCTAGGATCATTCAAGGCCTGCTTGAGGGACAGGTAATCGTCTTTCTTTACGATAACCGAGTCGAAATTTCCAACTTTTTGAGATAAGAATTCAAAGGATGGTTTCTTTTTGAAATTTAATAAGTTATCATGCTCATCTTTATTCACAAGGACTTGGTTAAAAGATGATGCTTTCTTACTCAAGTATTCTTGAGATGGTTCCTCAATTTTCAGTAATAATTGCTCATGTTTATGAATTGGAATAGCCATTAATCCGATTGCGGCAGCCTTTTCCATAACATGATTCTTATCAGGTTGATTGGCCTTATTGACCAAGTTACTATGCTCTCTAGTATCAAGTGCCACTAATCCCAATTGCTTTGCTTTACTGGAAATAAACTCTACTGTTGGTGAATCTGTATTCTTCCTCAATGTTTCAGCAATTGGCTTTTCAATCAAATCAAATCCAAGATCATTTGCTCTTTGTTTGACATCAGATACTGATGGCTCCAATAATTTGAGATGGGAATCCTTTTCAATAGCAACATAACCCATATCCAAAGCCTTCTTGGATATGTGGTCGATATGTGGCTCGTTAGCCAACTGGTTAAGCTCAACAAGGTGTTTTTTGGAAATAACTTCGTGATCATTCTTAGCTGCCAACTCTTTCAAGTGAGCCAATGGTGGATTCTTTGAAAGTGTTTCCAAAGATTCATGATTATCTTTCTCGATTGCAACCAATCCCTTATCATTAGCATATTTGTGGATTTGATTAATTGAAGGAGACTCTAAGGTGTTCTTGAGTGTTTGAAGTTCTGTAATTGGAATCAAATTCATGGAGTGCAAATCAGCAAGTTTACCAACTTCATGCACAGATGGATTTGTTGTTAATCTAATAAGATCTTCATAGTCTGAAGAAGGAAGAATTTCGAGATTCTTTTTAGCCGTCGATTTCTTAAGATCTTCCAAGCTTGGATCGTTGGCCAATTTTGATAAATTTTCGTACTCTTCTTTTGGAATGACGTGTAAATCAAGTCTTGTTGCCTTGGCTTTAATATGTGAGATATCAGGTTCTTCCGTGGTCCTTTTGATGGTTTCATAATGTTCTTTATCGACCACAACATGGCCACAAGATGCGGCCTTCAATTTAAGGAATTCAAGTGATGGAGATTCGATTGTGTTGTTCATTTCACTGAGCTCACTTACGCTAACCAATGTCTTTTTAAGCAAGCCTGCCTTTTCTTTCAAGAAGCTTTCTTCAGGTGTTTGTTCAATTTGTTTCATCTTAGAATACTCAGTAGAAGGTAAAACAACATGATCTGATTTTAAAAGACTTTCACGCATCTCATCTATTGTTGGTTGCTCTGCCTTCCTTGTAAGTTCTTGATATTCTGGAATCATTATAGTAATCAAATTGTGATCAGTAGCTTTCTTGCGGATATATTCACTTGAAGGTTCATTAATTTGACTTAACAAAGACTCGTGTATATCCTTGGACAACGATATCAAGCCTAAATTAGTCAACTTTTTAGTGAGCTGTTCTTCTGTAGGAGTTTCAACTTCTTGTTGCAACCTTTTAAGCTCACTTTCTTGAATTGGAATGTATCCAATCTTTTTTGAAACCTTGTGGATATGCTCCATATCAGGCGATGAAGCAAGCTTCCTTAATTCTTCAACTTCTGAGTTTGGTAATACCGAATGATCAGATTTCTCAGCATGTAACTTAATATGACCAAGAGTAGGTGATTCGGCAATGGTACTGATTTCGTTATACTTATCATGTTTAACAAGTACAGAATAATATAATTTCGCTTTATCCTTAAGGAATTCTTCACTTGGATGATTAGAAATTTGTTCTAGCTCTTGTAATCTTTCTTCATCTATTAATGCTTTCTTCATTAAAGTTGATTTTTCTGTCAAGTATTCAATTGATGGATTTTCAATGCTCTTACTAATACCACGTAGTTTTTCCAAGTCACTGTTAGCTAAAACTTCACTTTCAAATTTAGCTGCACTCTCTTTTATCACCTCAAGAGTAGGATTATTTGCCATTTCTCTCAATTCTTCCAATTTGAAAGTTTCTATGGCAGAATGATTATGGTTTGATGCTATTTTGTGTAAATCTTGAATAGTAGGAGAGTTAAAGAATGCAAACAACTTATCGTATTCTTCTCTAGAAATTGCTGCATAGTTCAATCCATCACATTTTTCTTCGAGGTATTTGATGGATGGCTTTTCAATTTGGTTAGTCAAATCATCGAATTCTTTAGTGGGGATAATCATATGTTCCAAGCGGGTTGCATTTGCTTTCAAATGATCCACTGAAGGTTCATGAGCCAATGATTCCAATGTCTTGGCATCGTCATCATGAATTATCCTGTAATTGAGGAGACTAGACTTTTCTTTCAAGTGTTCCAAATCTGGATTGTTAACTAAATTCTTTAATGTAGCAACTTCGTGATTAGGCAAGATTGTATGATCTAATGAAGCAACTTTATTACGCAAATGGTCAAGATTTGGATTATTAGCTGTCATCTCCAATTCTTTGTATTTGTTCTCATCAATGATATGGTATCCAAGCTTCTTGGCTTTCGAACTTAAGGCATCCAAGGTTGGAGAGTTTATTTCTTCCAATTTCTTTTCGTATTCTTTCAAGTCAAGAACAACAAAACCTTGCTTCTTTGAATGTGCCTTCAATTCAGATATGGTGGGTTCATTTGCCTTTTGTGATAAAGTTTCGTAATCAGACTTCTTCAATAAAATCGATCCGTTAACTTCAGCTTTCTGCTTCAAATAATCAATACTTGGTTCATGCGCAAGCCTGTACAAGTTTGCGTATTCATCCTTTTTCAAAGTTAACAAATCATGCTTTTCAGCTTGAAGATTCAAATGATTCAAAGGTGGATCGTTTGCCAATTTAACCAATGATTCATGTGACTTCTTGTCTAGGACAACGTGATCCAACTTCATCGCAGTTTCATTAAGATTATCAACGTTAGGCTTTTCAATTAATTGTTTCATTTGATCAAATTCTTGTTTTCCTAAAAGTACATGATTGTTATTGGTTGAATGTTCTCTTAAGTAATCCAAGGTTGGATTCTTTAAGGAGTTGTCTAAAGTTGTGTACTCGGATGATGAAAGTGCTATCATGTCAAGTTTAGTAGCATTACCCTTCAATGTATCCGCATCAGGGTTTAACAATTTCTCATGCTCGGTTTGAGATAAAATGATACTGTTGTGTTTCTTAGCTTCCTCTTTCAAGACTTCGAGGGTAGGCTTATTCAACTCTTCAAATTCCAAATCGGTCAACAACACCATGTTATGCTTTTTGGCATTGGTCCTGATATGTTCAACAGGAGGTTCATTAGCAAGGCCCACCAATTCATCATAGAGCTTTGCAGTTGACAAAATTAATCCTAACTCGTTGGCTTTCTCGGTTAAATAATTCTTATCTGGTTTCTCAAATTCAGCAGCCACTTTCTGATAATTGTTATACTCATCTTGACTCAATACCTTTAATCCCTGATCTGATGATTTTTCAAAAAGATAAGTTTTGGAAGGATTCGTATAATTCTTATGTGACTTGTTCAATTTGGTAAGCTCCGAAGCTTTAACAATTTCGAATTGATTATTCTTGGCTTGGGTATTAATATAATCAATTGAAGGGTTATTGTATTTCTCTTTGATTTCATTGAGAAGTGAAACCTCATCTGATGGAAGGGTAACCAATCCTTGTGATGCAAGCTTCTTTTTCATTTGCTCCTCGCTTATCAAATCTTCATACTCTTCTTGCTTTAATAATTTGTAGCCTTTACTAGAAGAGTATTCAACAAATTGATCGTTATCTATAGTTTCAATATTGTTTTTAAGAAGTTCCTCATACTTTTCGAAAGGAATCATGACTAAGTTATTAGCTGAAGCATATGATTCAATTTGCTTCTTTGAAGATGAATTTAATTCGTTTGATAACAATCCACTTGTAGTTGTTATTTTCTTGCTCTCGATTTCAGAATCAGATTCAGAAGATTCAATCAAGTATGGAATATTGAAATCTCCGGTGATAGCTGTGACATTCACACTTCTACTTTGTGAAGATTCTATGTCTGGGAAGTTTCGATTAGCTTTTGCTGGTGGCTTTGTTGGGGTATTAATATTGTCTCCAAGGAAATCTTCCCATTTATCTTTGTCGTTGGTGAATCCAGAATCTACAGTATCATCATCAACAACGATGTATTTTGAGTTTCTTTTTGATGGTGATACTCCAGATGAACGTGTCAGATTGGCCTTAATTTCAGTGGCAGATTTCATCTTTTTGCTTGATTTAAGTTGCTGTAATTTCATGGGAGTTTTCTGCCTTTGTTGTTGAAGGGAGTGCTCTTCTTTCCTGGATTTGAGCATAGCAGATCTTAATTTTGAAATGGTTCTATTTGAATGATTAAGAGTTGCTCTCAAATTTTCTATTTCAAGCTGAGGATTACTAGGATCACTGTTCGGAAGCTCAAAAGGTTGAGAATCAATCAAGATGCTATCAAAATCAATTGCTTCGTCATCAGAATCATCTCCAATTGCCAATGCAGATTGATTTGTGCTGATATCGGAACTCAAATTTTCAGCGTTTGATTTTTTATCGGTAGTATTAGAGAGTTTCAAATGTAATTGATCATTTTCGTCATTTAACTCTTCAATTTTTTCATTAAGTTCATTCACCTCTTTATTAAAATTGGATTTCAAAGAGTTATAGTTTTTAGTAACTGATTGATTTTTCACCAAAAGATCATCATTTTCTTTTTGAAGAGTACTTAATTTGATACTCATTTCTTGGTTTAATTTATTCAATCTTTCCTTACTTAAGTGAATTGAAGATATTTGATCATTAAGATTAATTAAGTTTGATTCTAATTCCCAATTTTTATCTTTGAGATTACTTTCGCTATTGATTTGATGAGTACGAGAACTTTTCAACTTAAAAATTTCATCTTTAAAAACTTGAATATCATCCATTGTTGATTTCAACTTTGCTTTATACTTCTGATTTTCCACCGTGAGCCTTCTGCATTCACCAAGTAAGTTTTCACTGAGTCCAACCACGAAATTCATATCGTTTCCCTTTGTTTCAGGTCCCAAATTAGGTGTAGGATGAGTTAAAGCAGACATTGCTGAGCTTGATGTACGCGTTGATTTCTTTGAAGTAGAACCACTTGAATTGCCCCCGATTTTGGGTAAAGGGGGTAATGAGAATATATTCTCTTGGTCCTTTTGAGCTTCATTGTTTGATTTAAGTGATTTGTCTGATCTTTTGTGAAAAAGCCGTTTCTGAATATCAGATAACTGGCCTCTTATATCATCTTGATTAGGGGGTCCATCAGACGACATTAGAGCAAATTGGATGGAAAAAGTTGTTCAAATGATTAATGGTAGATTGTTTGATTGTATCGAATACCTGAAATAAGACTATGTATAAAATTGTCACCCTTTAGGAGAGAAAACAGTTGAAACAGAAATGAAATCACTTTGAAAAATGGATCGTCTGATGCGTAAACAAACAATCACCAGTGGGCACCAAGTCGTGTGCAGTACACATAATTAAATACAAGTATGTATAAAATACAGTTTATGATTACAGATTACAGATTACATACAGAATGCTTATATCAATAATTACTTAGAGTCAGAACTCAGACGACGATGCTGTAAAAGACCCAAAGAAACCGAATTCGAACGATAATAATTGGGCCTATTCTTAACATGCTTTTCCGTGCTGACATTAACAATCTCTTCCTTATTGTTTCCTAAATGCACTGAGTTTGGAAATGGTGAGTAAATTGGATCTTTTTTGTAGTGATTGTTGAATTGGTTATTGAAGATGTTCTTCCTTAGATTGTTATTATCGGAAAAGTTGTTGGTGTAATTCTTTTTCGATTCAACTGGTTGACGACTTCGATTAGCAATGGATGATACTTTAATTCTACCATTCGAGCTAGTTCGAGTGTGATTGGATTCATTTGGTAGATCAAAGCGAATAGTTGGAGCTTGTTCACCCTTTATGGTGATATTGGAGTCTGTTGATGCAATTGAGATTGATGGTGCCATAAGAGAGCCACCAGAAATACTCGTTCGTGGTACAACAGAAAGTAATCCTGCCGGAACATCTTCAAAGTCTGCAAAACTTTCTGGTAAAATGACAGGTCCATTATAATTTTGACCCAGACTATTATTATGAATTAATCGAGGTAAATTGGAATCATGAGACTTTGCTCGATTATTTAAGGTCAAAAAATTTGGACGCGAAGGTACAGCTACTTTCGAGCTGAAAGCTAATGTTAGATTTCCCTCTTCATCACTCTCACTTTCACTCCCGCTATCACTAGTCGAAGAGCTTGAAGATGTACTAGAATAACTTCCTCTTGGATAAATTCTTGAAAATGGTCTAGACTTTGGTGCTATCCCATCCAGTTCATCATCCTTAATTCGTTTTTCCTCGTTCTCTGTTACTTTAATCCCTTTAGGATTCATCAGATTATTAAGATCAAATGCTTGAAACTTTTGACTTATTGATGAGATGGGATCTCCATTTCGTTGGTGAGAATATCCCACATTGCTGTCAGATTGTGACAGTGTGCTCGTTCTTCTGTCAGAAACGAGTTCATTTTGGTTACCCAGATTTGTGAATTCTTGATACTTGAGAAGCAAATAATTATCATTAATGCTATCCAAAGAAGCAAAACTTTCACTCAATGGAAGGGACATTACAGATGATGGTCTTACATCATCAGATAAACTAATTGGACCCACTTTAAGCAAACCAGCAGGTTGTTTCGATTCCTTGGGAGCGGTTACCTCTTGGTTATTATAGTATTCGTTGGGACATTGTGAATTGATGTTTAATTTCGAAGCAATAGGCACTGGAATGGGTGCTGCCATCATTGGTGCTTTTAATGTGAATGTAGGTGGCACTGAATCTTCCTGACCTCCCTGAGATGAAAATGAATGTTTGTTTGCTGGAGTTGTAGATGTAGAATTTGTGAATATACTCGAAGAACGACGTCTTTTATCATCTTCTTGTTGTATACCTCTAAAAGCATCAACTGCTGATTGATTTTTCAAATACACATCTCCACCCACGTTCCTCTTGGTTTCAATTTGAGGAGCTTCACTAACTCCAGCAGCACTTCCTCTTCTACTTGAAGTAGCTATATCGGTATCTTTAACATCTTGTAAGACCAAACTTGGATTTCTTCCGTCCCTTATGCCAGCAATAGAGTAAGATGAAGAGCGATTGTTTTGACTGGAATGATAAAATTGAGCTTGTGATAAATTCGAGGAAACATGAGGATGGAAATATTCTGGCGCCTTCTGACTCATATTTGAGCTTGAAGACTGAGAGGTGACTTGCAAAGCTTCGGATAAAATTAATGAATGGTTGTGATTACCATTCAACCTGAGAGAGGAATTGAAGTTTGAAGAACTTCCAGATGATTCTTCACTTGATGTACTTCTTGAATGCTCCAATTGTAAAGCAGCAAATTTTTCTCTGACATCCATATCTTTTCCTCCAGCTGCTTTAATTGCTCTTACAAGACTTTTCTTGATCCTGGCACCGATTCCAACAACAGCATTTTCGATTTCGTCTTCAGATACGATATCATCTTTCTGTTCGCTATCAATATTAAAGTCAAGAATACCCTTTTCCTCCTTGCTATTCAAATAAAGCAATTCGTTTAACAGTTCAAAATCATCTTCAAGTCCCATTAAAGTGAAAGGATGAGTTTTAATATCTCTGATTTCGATTCTAGTAGAACTATTCTTATCCAACATCTTGGTAAGTAAATCTTTCGCTAACTCAAATTCTGATTCAGAAACTTCAATAGGAGAATTAAAGTCAGCTCTGCTCTTTGGAAACTCGAGTTTTTGGTTAACAATCACATGAAATAATTCGAACTCTGAATCTGCATTGAATGGAACTTTCCCAAATAACAAACAATATAACGTGACACCTAGTGCCCATATGTCGATCTTATGATCAATCTTTTGAATGGCCTTACTTAAAGTAGCTTGTTGGTTTTTAAGTGCTTCCAATGATGATGCAGAAACAGAATTTGACATTCCTCCAGAAGAGAAGTTTGTTTGACACAATTCAGGAGCGAAGAAAGCAGGGGTACCTGCAGTTTTAGCAAGCTCGAGTTCATCCATATGATTTCCTTCATCACTTTCACCTAAAGAAGACGCGAAAGAAACACCAAAATCACTGATTTTCACGACATTATCAGAATTTACCAAAAGGTTAGCTGGTTTGATATCTCTGTGAACAATTCCTTGCAAATGTAAATACTCCAAACCTAATAAAACATCACGAAAAATTTTTCGAGTTTGCTTGAAAGTAAGATTAGGAGAGTATTCGTTAGATAATAAATAATCATCTTGGGATTCTTCATCAATGTCAAAACTATGAATGGATATTCTTCCATGGCGATTACCACGACAGGGAATGTCATCACCATTTTGGCAATCTTTTAATTGAGGCCTCTTTGAACGTTTCCAACGAATTTCACCTTTTTCCAAGTATTCAAGAACTAGGTAAATTTTGAAAGAATTTAAATCATCCAACACTTCTATAAGTCTGACAATGTGTTTGTGATTACATTTTTTCATAATTGCTATTTCTCTCTTAACTTTCATTTCCGATTGGTTTAGTTGGTGTTTTGTAGTATTTGAGTCTCTTCTGAAACGAGGACGGTCTTTCTTTGATTTTCGATTAACAATCTTTATTGCCACCAATTGATTATTTATCAAATCTTTTGCTAATTTGACCTTGCCATGCTCACCTTGACCGATTTCTTTAAGAATCTCGTAGGTGTTTAAAACCCTTCTTTTACTTATTGGATCATATTCAAGGTATACTTTATTTGTTTCTTTTACACCATGTTGATGATGTGGACCTTTCAAATCAATTGGAGATCGAATAGGACTTGGAGAACCCATAATTGAATCAGGAGATGTGGGACTGGAAGTTTTCCTTAGGGTTGAATCAGAAATGGATTTTTGGTCATCATTAAAACCATCTTTGTATTGTGACTGTGATACCGACCCAGCTCGAGATCTATCGAGTGAGCGATGAAGAAGACCGGTGACTTTTCCAAACAAGTTATGTCTCAAGTCTTTGTCCTCACTTGGCCTTGGAGATGCTAATGGGGAGATTGAAGGACTACAGCCTTTCTCGAAACTAGGCTCTAATGAAGATAATAACGGGGTAATTGGTTCAGTAGTGGAGATACCGGTGGTAGCAGTGCCAGCTTTGGAAAAGACTATGGAGTTCCTAGGAGTGGATACACCTCTTTCTTGTCCATTGATCAATGTCATGATTGAGAGTATGTGCCACTAGCCGTTATGATGAGTTGAGAAAATTTGCTTCCATCTAACACCTAAGATTGAAAATCAGATATAAGGACGAATGGTCAAAAGTGTGATTAAGCGAATGACCAGATGTGGTTTTGGTGGAGTGGTGGAAATGTATAATGTCGAATGGATGTAAATATTGAATGGATGTAAATATTGAATGGATGTAATATCGAATGGTGGGGACTTCAGACCTAATTAGATTCTGAGCTGATGGAGTGGTTCTTCAGTACTGCTCATAGAAGCAAGAAAATCATCAATGCCGCTTCACGTGACGTGTTTTCGTAGTTTACTGTGGGTTCCTTTTTGCACTTTTGCACTTTTGCACTTGTGCACTAAACAATAGATCAATTGTTATTTTATAGAACACTACAAGTATTGTTGGTAGTTAGGAGGGGAACGATCTAAATAGTTAGAGTAGCTGTGGCTGTCAATACGACTAGTACCATTAAAAGTCATGGTAGATTTCTTGGTGGGCCCGGTGCCCGTTATCCCCGACACCACATTAACTGGTCAACACTTGTGTCAACACGGGAATGCTCGTCTGGAAGACCCCAAGAAAGACAAAATGCAGAATACAAATACAAAATGTAAAATGCAAACTACAAACTACATAATGCAAACTACCCCATAATCCAGAATTCATTAACCATAATCCATATCCATATCCATAATCCATGTGGCCCAGCGGACTTGATGGTGATAAATATTTTATATCAGCAATAGTATCAGCAACACTCACAGGCACAGAGGGGATGAAACAATAGCTTTATACTTGTGGGACATCCTCGTTAATTGGTGATTGGTCGCAGTTAGGGATGCAGTACAGCCGGAAGGGGGAGGGGCAGCGAAGTAAATCTAATTGTATGAATTGTATGGGGAAAGAGTTGAGTTGTGGATGTACCCATTTTGTTGTTCTGATACATTGAGACTCTGATATTCTGTTTGCAACAAGGATATGTGAATCAATTGTAATCAGTCCCGGGCTGGTCTTGTAGACTGTAATAAAATGGAGGGCTTATTTAAGATTGAAGTTACAGATGAGTGCGTAAGATAGTCATAGTAGTTATGATGTCATTCATAACTATTGGGGAGGGAATGAAGAATGGCCACGACTCATGTCTAGATATCCTTGGATTTATAGTTTGGTTCATTTGATAACTTCTGGATTTCCAACCAAATGATTTTTACATTTGATAACTTTGGTGCAACTTCCAGGGTACACCATCTGTACCTCATGTTGTGTGCACACTGGGTTTTTCCACAATATGATGAACTATGGACTCAGTGATAGGGTAGAAATTGAAGGTGATTTTGCTACAATTCGCTATGTTGGGCACCTTCCTGATCACATATGGGGTAAAGGAGTTCAGGCATACGGCCTTGAGTGGGATCGGCCCGAAAGAGGCAAGAATGATGGGACGCTTGAAGGATTACAATATTTCACAGTTACCATTCCAGGATCTGGTTCCTTCATCAAAGCTTCCAGTAAGAAACTATCAACCTCCAGAAGAACATTTATAGAAGCTTTGATATACAAATATTCGCCATCTCAATTCCACGATATCAAGTTCGGTTCTAAAACTGTGGAGAACTTTGGGTTTGAGAAATTGAATACCATTCAATCTGATCTTCAAAACTTAAAATCCATTTCTCTTCAAAGAACCCAGATATATAGCTCCGGTTATGAATGTGAGCCCTTTTTCTCAACAATCCCAAGCTTAAAGTTGTTGGAGTATTTAGATATCGGGTTCAACCTTATTGGAGATTTTCACCAAGTATGGCAGATCATCCAACAGATTACTTGGTTAAAAACGTTGATATTGAATGGAAACCGATTCAATCATATCACTTTACTGAGCAATCAACATGAGCTTACCACCTTAATGTTAACCTCATGTATGATTCCAATACCACAATTAAATAACCTTCTTCCATCCTTTCCCAATTTGAAAGAATTACATTTAGGTGCAAACCGATACACCGATGAAGATTTGGACAAGTTGATTTTGCCAAATACATTGGTGTTGCTCGATATTTCATTCAATTGCTTATCGACCATCCCAAACCTTGCCGCATCAATCTCTTCACTTATTCTCTCTGACAACCAAATTCATGAAGCAGGCTCACGAATTTGGCCTGAGGTTAAGAGTTTAGATTTGAGACATAATGCCATAAATTCCTGGGAAAATATCGATACAATGACAGTGGTATTCCCCAATTTACGAGAACTTAGAATTAATGATAATCCTGTGTTCGATACCATTTCCATTGATGAGATGACATACAATCTAGTGGCAAGACTAGATTGCCAAAATAGGACCTCAGTCAAAGGGTTGACCAAGCTTAATGGAGCTTACCTTTCTAACGATGAAATAGTAAATTCCGAGCTATTCTTCATTTCTAAAGTTTCTCAGAATTACTATCCGTTTGATAGAACCAGTTCAAGATGGAAAGCAATGCTTGCGAAGCATCAAATTAAAGAGAAAAACACTAACATACAAACAAAACAAACATCTCTTACATCTAAGAAATTGACGTTACGTCTCAACCTTCCAGATCATCAATTGACTCGAGTGTTCTTGCTCGACAATACTGTGTTACGATTACAAGGAATTGTTTCAAAGATTATGAATATTCTGATATTAGAATTTCGGTTATTTTACTACGTCAACGAATTTGAGCGAACTTCTTTAAAAGTAAAGGAGTATCTACAAGATTTTCTGTCAGTTTTAGACTATTATGGATTCCAACAGAACCAAAACATATATATAGATGTTGAAACTAAACCATGATTTCTGATTCCTGATGGCAGATTGCAGATTGCAGATTCCTGATGGCAAATTCTTGATAATTATAAGTCAGAAGTGTGATTCCATAATCCATCACCCAAGTAATGCAATAATTCGATACCATGACCCTTGTTTATAGATTTGATGTCATCAATACTCATGAGCAATTTACCCACAGCCAACGCATGGTCCTTTCCTTCAGCATACACGGCAACAATAGATCCCTCTTCCAAGTTTTCTTCAGGTAAGTTTGCTCCAGCAGAGGTCAATCCAGGACACATGATGTTAGCACCCGACAACACGAACTTGATTGCTCCTCTATCAACTTGAACTTTTGGGAAACAATCAGGGTATTTATGAACCACCTTCAATGTAGGAATCAAGTCATCGAAGTGTTGGAATAACACAACTTCATTATCCACTTGGTATAACTGAATCTTGTCTTCACACTTGATCAAGATGGCTTGAGATTTCTTCGGTATAATGTCATCAATAACAGGCTCGAGTCCTTCGAATTGTGAAACGAAGGTGCTCTTCAAACCTCTTTGGGCCGAAGATTTGATATTAGAACGAGAATGAACTTCTTCTTTGGTGAATTTCTTAAACATGGTAGTTGATTCTAGTTTGAATCTACCCTCAAAATTTTCAAGGTGCACACATCACACATCGACAATTGCGACCTCCGAACTTAGTGCTCAAAATTGGTAATTGATAATTGGTAATTGGAAAGTTCACTACAGCAGAGAACAAAACAAACTACAATGTCAAGATTTATAATTACAATGCCACCATCCAGTTTATACCTTGGTGTCATCGCACTCAAAGGAAATCTTATTAATATGGCCCATTACGAATATTCAAGTTAACAAGAATAAAGTATCCAGCTCAAGACCAAGCATGAAAAGCAAGGCCGAGCGAGGCACAAGGCTGTAAGAATTGATCGTATCATATGGTAATATAATCCGATCAATTGAAATGGTCAAGACCGTTTCAATAATAAATTTCATTCGAGATTTTGTTTT
This sequence comes from Suhomyces chickasaworum, assembly GCA_030568495.1. Taxonomy (NCBI): domain Eukaryota; kingdom Fungi; phylum Ascomycota; class Pichiomycetes; order Serinales; family Debaryomycetaceae; genus Suhomyces; species Suhomyces chickasaworum. The sequence continues at coordinate 22,727 of JAJMGF010000048.1, forward strand.
TACGGGTATATCTTCAATGACCTCACTGAACACGACCTTCAAAGAAGAATCGTATGACCACAACCCAGCGAAGGTTTTGCTTGGATATTGGTAATGAATTAAGCAATTCAAAACCTCGCAATCAGATAATCCCGGAGTAAATGTTTCAGTACGACTGAAAACAGTGTTAAAATGTTGCCAAAAATTCCCTAAAGACACAAATCACAAGGATAAGGTCAGAAGGAGCTGTCAGGTATAGTTTTCAACCAGCAAAAACATGATCTCGGACGAATCCTCACTGATACACGTAATGCCCCTGCATAAAGATAAAGAAGAAAACTTGAGTGGCAGAGATTCGTCTACTTTTATACTCTCAAGTTCAAATCCGGGTAATTCAATCAATTCAACCAGATGAAAATGTGGCACGTGATTGAGATATTGCTGCAAATCATAGTTATTTATGGCTACTCCAATATACTTTCTAAAGAAGAGTCTAAGTGATTCAAATTGAATTTTGAAGTGTCAAGAATTGGGATTGAGTTTCGAAGACGGACTAGAAGTTTACTTCTTTTGCTGTGACCAATTACTCCCTCGGTACCTACCCACCTTTGACTAACCTTATGTACGCTTTTCGAGGGGTCATAAACTTGCAATGTGCTATCATTATCAAGGAGGGAAAAATATGATGTAAAGAGTTCTAGACGTTGATCTTCACTTAATAATCCTTCTTGGCCTTGGAAATTAGAATCGTAAATTTGTGGTAGGTGTTTTTCAGGAGATAATACTTGGGGCGATACAGAGGTAGTCAATGGTTCTCCTGATGGTTCTCCTGATGGTTCTCCTGATAACAACGCCAATTCTTCATCCAACCCATCGTCAAATATATCAGAGTCTTCGGAAGCAGTTTGTTCATGTTCTGAAGACTCGGCTTGCGACTTGGATTCTGAAATATCGACACTACTCTCTTTTGCTGTATTGACTTGACCAATTTGATTATCTGGATGACTATTGTTTAACACTTTGTAATCTATGAGTTCTATTTCTTCAAATATGGCATCGATCTTGGCTTTGCTCCTTAAGTTTTGTTCCTTGATTTGTTCTACTATTCCCGAAATTCTGGGTTTTTTGATTCCCAAGGATGGTTTACTTCGTTTCACGTTTTGGGAATATTCAGGGGCTTTTGAAGTTCTTTTCACGGCCTTTGGTTTATTACCTTCTTGCATTGCTTTTGGACTCACATTGGCTTTGGTTTGTGACTTTTCTAATATATGAGTTTGGGGAGTCGTTTTCGCAAGAATGAGATTTTGAATTTCGTCATCGCTTGAAAATTGATCCAACTCGCTATCACTTTGGTTGTTTTTGTAAGTGGGCTCGGAATTAGTCTCTTTGAGCGGCTGAGGATTTGCTGAACTCGATTCTATGAGTGGAATTATGGGGGTTGGATGTTCAAAATCATGATTTTCATCCTCACTGTTAGAATCAAGTATTTCATCAAGCAATGTCTTTTCTGTAACTTTCTCATGATTTATTGTATGTAGCATACTTGTAACACTTTGAAACCCAGTAACAACATTATCCGGCATGTTGAATTTTTTGGGGGTCTTTTTTGATGACTTTCCCTTTTTTGATTTACCCTTTATGCTACCCATCATGTAAGTAGTTGCTATTCTGATGATTTCCTCTTCATCATCAACAGAATTAAATTCAGCATTCACATCAGGAATTTCAATAAACGTCTCCACCACTCTTGGTTCAAATTCTTTCGGTATCATACGATTTTGAGGAGCTAAGGTAATCATGTTTCCTTTCATTATATGCTGTTGAATGTACTCATATCCACCCATAGCTTTATCAAATTTTGATTCTTCATTTCCAGAAAATAGTAAAACGACTTTACCATCTCTTTTACGACCAGTTCTTCCCATACGTTGGATATTCTTGATGGGTGAACTTGTTGAATCGTAACAAATAATGAGATCCACTTCACCGATATCTAAACCTTCTTCTCCGATAGATGTTGCCACTAAGATATTATAAATTCCCTCTTTAAACTTTTTGATGATTTCTTTTTGAAGTTTCTGATTCATACCCTTTAATTGTGCATTCTCTGAACTGGTTCTTGAGGGTTCATCTAAATCCATTGATATTTCCTTCTTTTTGCCCTTTTTATTCGTGCTTTTCTTACTTTTTCCTTTTTGGGCTTCTTCATCAAACTTATCTTTCTCTTTCGATTGTCCAATAAAAATGTGTGGTTTTAGACCATTGTCTAATTTTTCTATGCTTTGTACAATCTCTAATGCAGAGTCTCTGAATTCTGTGAAGATGATAACTTTCGAGTCTTTGGAAGCATCACTAAAGAAAGATGTTACTTCTTCAATCATGGCTTCTACTTTTGGATGATTATATATTTGATCATCATCCAAAAATGATCTTGATCTCTCCATCAACATAGTAATAGCCTCACTCATGTAAAAATCAGCGGCCATCTTATTTTTGGACTTTTTCTTATTCCATTTAGATATGAATTCTGAATGTTTCTCCTTGAAATAAACGTAAAATGAACGTAATCCGTATATGTTTAAACGCTTGAAACATTGTCCCACCACTCCCAACATTTGTAGAATAAAGAAATTTGACCACTTCAAACCTTCAGGAATAGATTTGTTCATCACCAACCTTTTGGATGCATCAATACATTTGAAAAAGTTAATCTTCAGTGGATCGGTATTTTCATATATGTTTCTTTCATTGGCCAACTTCAATACTGGTTCAATGGCATTGGAAAGTAAATCTATACATTCCAAGATTTCCGGAGACTGTCCAATTAATCTTCGTTCCACCTTTTTGCGTTTCATATACTTGATGATATCAATGCTTTTTTCTGTTCGTACTTCCACCTTTGAGATCAGTAAATTATCTATGATCTCTTGTACTCCATCAACATCCGATGCAGGCGTTGCAGTTAATGCCAAAATTCTGAAAGAATTATTAAACCGTTTCAAATATTTGACCACATTGTTGTAGGCGTAATTACCTTTGGCTCTATGAGACTCATCGATCACCAACAAGCAAATACTTTTAGGGTCGACTAAACCTGAAGCCAAGTCATTTTCAACCACTTGAGGAGTAGTGAAAAACACCTTTTTAGAATCCCATATATCACCTCTATTCTTCCTGGTCTTATCAAGAAGAATGGCGACATCTGTAGCTGGAAGACCAGTAATGGAGCAGCAAGCCTTGATCTGCTGCGCCACCAAGGGTTTGGTGGGTGCCATGAAGATAATCTTTGAATTGGGAAACCACCTAAAGAAATTCAACATCACCGTTGATGCAATGAATGTCTTACCCAATCCGGTAGGTAAAGCTACCAATATATTGTGATAAAAGGCTCTTCTAACCACATTGTATTGATAATCACGTACCTCGAAGTTTGTAGGATAAATATATGTCAGTAGGGCTTGTCTATCGGTAGAATGATGTGTCGGAACGGTTATTGCTGGGGGAAAAGCGCTAGCGCTGGATGGTCGTTCTAGCAGTAGATCACTGGATAAAATATGACCAAAGAGGGTTCTTTGAGGAAGAGAACGACTATCTGAGTTTATTATCTGTTGCAATTCCGGATCATCGCCATTTTCAAATGCTGAATCCCCGTCATCGTCGCTTATGGTCTCCATCTCTTCATTGACTGATGCTGTTTGTGTACTCTTCCTGTGTCTCATACCGCGTTCTGATATGATATTAGTAGTGTACCTACCTTACCAAGAGGTTGTACCCAAACCTTCACTCGAAGTCAAATTTATATATAGATAAATATACATAAATACTATGATCTGATAAAATCAAACTGAGGTATTATCACTTGAAAACATATAGTGGTTGAATGAAGACCATATCCCTTTTTGCTCAATTTACTCACACGAATAACTAACCAGGTGAAAGTGGCTATTTCTATGACCAGACGTTTTCTTGAGCCACTAATTTTCAATAGACTTCGCGAGAGTAGATTACTGATAGCTTCACAGGAATTAGTTCAATAGCTTTTGTAAAATTCTATGACGTAGTCTGTATGAATAATATGATTGTCCTGAGCAAATGTCGTGTTAGTTGCAGCACCAACTTGAAAGAGAAGTACTTGTGGGATGTGCGACATTTTTGCAATGTCCTGATTGAGCATCGGCAAAATTTACTAACTGGGGTCGGTTGTTGCCGCAGCCTCAACATATAAGAACTCCAGTAATTCAGTTTGTGGGGTACAAGAATTCGTCCAAAATGACTAGAATATTATGTATTGGTATGGGCGGTGTTGGAGTCATTGCAAGCTACACATTACAGCGCAATGAAGACGTGGAAGTCACTGCGGTTGTTAGGTCAGCCTACGATAAGGTGATCAATGAGGGTTACATTATCAGTTCCATAGACTATGGAGGTAGAAGAGAAAATGGAGATCCCAACGAAAGTGAAAATTGTATCAAAGGATTCAAACCAAAGCATGTGGTACGCTCATTACAAGAATTAGAGCATTGTGAGCCATTTGATTATATCGTGGTGTCCACCAAGGCAATTCCTCTGGAAAGAAACGTATGGAATGAGATTGAAGATCACAAGAGTTCCCTCTTCAAATCTGATAAAGAAACCAGTATTGTTTTGATTCAGAATGGTATTGAAATCGAACATTATTGGGACTCAATTGCATCTGAAGTCAATTTGATCAGTGGTGTATCATATATCAGTTCCACCAACGTGGATTGTGTGGTCACTCAATATGGAACCGATGAAAGTATGTATGGATTGTTCGACTATTCACAACTTCACAATGAGAATGCACAATTAGCATTGAATAGATTTGTGAAGTTATTGAGTAACCCCCACAATTCCATCTCAATTGATCATAATACCCGTTTGACCAGATGGAAAAAATTGTTATACAATGCTTCATTCAATTGTGTATGCTGTTTGACCCTCAAAGATGTTGGAGTGCTCTTTAAGGATAAGAAATTCATCGAAGATGTCATTACTCCTATGATGCATCAAGTTATGCATGCAGCTAATGATGACTTACTGCGTTACGATTATGGTGAGTTTAACAATACCATCACCGAAGCCAATATCAAGTACTTACTAGATGCCACTGAACGTATGGATGCGCCAAACAATTACAAGCCTTCCATGTTGGTGGATGCTTTGAATGGACGTCCGATCGAATTGGAAGTTATCTTGGGGAACATCATCAAAATATACTCCCAAAACAACCCAGATAAGGACTTTTCAGCCATCACGAATTTGTACATGATGTACAACTTACTTTCCATGCAAAGTAGAAAGTGAATGATGCTAACAGCAATCCAATCCGATCAATGAAACTAAATTTATCTATTCCAAGTATTATAAATATTTTTAATGCATAGACGTACCGTTATAGCAGTAGAAAAAAGAACATTATTGAGACTGGTTTTGAACTTGCAACAAATCAACACTCTTCTTCTCCATATAAGTCTACCATGAGTGATCCATATGCGTTACTTTCGGGCTCTATAAGGTCACTTTCGAAACCGATGCAGAATTTATTAGAAACTCATGACAAATTCACCATTCAACAATTGAATATCGTCAAAAACACTTCATCCATCCATAAAGTGAGGGAAAGATTAGAGGCAAATGCGGATAATTTAAAGTAGCCAATAAGTATTGAAAGCATGACTTAAATCTAAGTGAAGTATTAATGCATACTAGAATCACTTCAATCTTTTGTTATGTCACCTCAATCATGAAGTTCTTGTGCTACAGATGGACAACCTATAGTAAATATCTATGGTAAATATCGCGATTGTTTTGAAGAAAAAAAACCTTAACCCCTATCAGGTCCTCCCCATGCTAAGATCATTTGCATTAAAAAGTGTGAATCCCACTATCAGAAGAATGTCTAGTGCCGCTGCAGAAGTTATCAAGTCATCAGAAACTCCAGGTCCCATTGAATTGGATATTATTAACAAGATCGTCACCAATTTAAAACCAACCTACTTGAAAGTGGCAAATGATTCTCATAAACATGCCCATCATGCTGGCTTAAGAGGAGCATCCAACGTCACAGAGTCTCACTTCAGAGTTGAGATTGTTAGTACAGAGTTTGAAGGTAAGAATATGCCTTCTAGACACAGAATCATTTACCAGTTATTGGATGATGAATTCAAGAATAAAGGACTTCATGCATTACAAATGAAGACCAAAACTCCAACCGAATACGCAAAATAGTCCATGTGATGCCAACAATCCACAATCACACAAGGATAATATATTAATTACACTCTTCTACAATGATAAAACAATAACATGTACATATATAATTAATAAAAATGCTTAATTTCCATTAGGAACACTTACATTCCCAACTTCAATCTCTTCCTCATTACTAGGTTCTTGAACAGAAGCATTTTTAGCCACTAATTCAACAATTCTTCTAATAACAGGTAAGTTCAACCAAGCTGGGACATATGCCTCAACTCTTGAGAAAGGTCTCAAATTAATTGTTCTGAATGGGTCATTGAAATGACCATCGGTAGAAACCAACTCGAATAAATCATCTGCATTAGTAGAATCATTAGCCTTAACTTTATCGGCCACAGCTTGCAAAACATTTGGAGCGATTGGAGTTTCATAGTCTGCAACGTAATATTGAGAAATCAATTTTTGAATTTGAATTGGTTTCAATGCATAACAGATTTCATAGATAATTTCTATGTCATCTGGGGTATTTTTACGCAATTGTAATAACTTAGCAGCTTGAAGTAAGTGGCTCAAATAAGCAGAACCTTCTTGTATTTCATGACCCTTACACCATTCTTCCAATCTTGTGACATTGTAATTCAATTGCAAACCTCTCTTCCATGACAAAAAGTTTCTTCTCATGATTAAATCGTTGAAACACAAAGCGTCAACGAATCTTAATAGCTCAATAATAACTTCGTTCATTACTTCGTGCTCAATAAAATAAGATTTCATTGACCAGTAAACTGAGTTGAAGAAACTCAAAATATCATCCATCTTATATTGAATTCCTGGAGAGAATACCTTTGCCAAGAATGGTGAGTTCTCTGGAGCCATGAAACCTGGCAAAGATTGAGAAAGAACAACTGCTGAAACTGCCTTCTTTTCCAAATCTTTTTCCATTTTCTTCATCCACATATTGTAAATGTTGTAAGAGAGAGATTCAAAGTCCTCCTTCACAACAGCCACTAATTTCAAGTATTCATCAAATTCTTCTTCACTCATTTCATGGGATAACGTATCATTGGCAATGATGGTTTGCTGGGCGTAAGATACAAAGGAATATAATTCGTGGGTGTTAGACAACCAGAAGGCTCCGTTTGGGATCACATCATCATCTTTTAAAGTAGAAACAATCTGTTGAATCGATGACAAAACTTCTCCTAAGAATTCTTCACTTTCTTTGGTCAATCCCAATCTCCACATATCAGACAAAATGATGATAATGATTCTGGCAGGGAACAAAACCTCCTTTCTGGTCAAGTCAGCGGCGACACCAGATGGTGGAATCTTCAATCCCTTCAATAAACCTTCGACAATTTCTCTATGTAATTGTCTAGAGTCTCTCAATAATCTGAATAATTCATCATTGATGTCATCAATGTTTGCATCCTCGTCATGGGAAACGGCAATGACAGAAACAGGGCGATTAGAATTATGATCAAGTGAATTAGGAGAATTCCAAGCCAAGGCGCTACTGTGACGCTTCCCACTGATGTTTCTGCTTTTTGCTCCGTTGTTTGGATTCATTTGTTGTGATTGTAAAGTAGCAATTTCAGATTTCAATTGTTCAATATGAGATTTCAAGTCAACCTCAATAGTATCACGCTTGACTAAAGCATCCTTTGCCTTATTCAATTCATCAATATTCTTTTGAACATCTTGTCTCAAATCAGCTTGTTCTTTAGTCAATAATTCAATCTTTTGCTCAGCTGATGAATATTCCTGTTTGATTGATTCTAATTCCTTGTTCAAATTCTCAATTTCTTGTTTATGCTCTTCGCTTTGAGTATCGTGTTGTTTGTTAAATTCAATCTCTCTGGTCTTCAAAGCTTCATGTGCAGCACCTTGTTGATCCAACAAACTCTTTAAGCTTGAGATCTCTGCAACCAATTTCTTGTTATCTTGAATCTTTGCAGTCAAGGATTGAGTCAAATCTATAACCTTGTTTTCCAACTTGTAAGAAACTTCCTTCAATTTATTGACTGATTTTGCTTCAACTCTCAATTGCTTCAATTCTGCACCAGCCAATTTTCTTCTGAAACAAGATTGAATCAATACAACTGACTTCAATTGCTTCTTGTAGTTTCTTCTGGCAGTGTATCCTCTCCATGCATTTTGAATTGTCAAAGCAGATTTTTCTGATCTCAACTTTGTGAAGTTTCTTCTTGCTTGCAAACCTCTGATAGATCTTTGCAAGACAAGAATAGAGCTGAATGTTTCTTGGATTTGACTTCTGACCATATATCCTCTTACTAAAGTTTGAATCATGGTAGCAGCAGCGGCTTCTCTCTCACGTTTAATTTGAGCTCTCTTGATATGACCACGAATCAATGCTTGAGCCTTGACGTGAGATTCTCTGATCTCCAAATACTTCTTACGGTAATAATGCTTTCTCATATTCTTTTGAATCATAACCGCAGATTTGTGTAATTTATCTGATCTCAAGTTTTCGAAATGTGCCAACATACCAGCCTTGAAGAAGATCTTGGTGTTACCTAATTGGTACTTTCCTTTGTCTTCAATATTTTGATTCAAAATAGTATTACATAACTCTGTGACTGAATCTTGGGTAGTATTTCCACTCATTACCTTGATCCACAAATCTGAATGAACCAATATGTGATATCTGTCAGCAAATTCAACATAAGACCATCTAGTAGGAAAACCTGCACAAGATATTCTAATTGTTTCCAAAACACCACAAGCTCTTAATTGCGATAACACCATTAATGAATCGAATTCCCAAGCTTTCTTCTGTTCGTTTGGCTTGATACATCTAATGTAATGGACATTGGTTGAATCAATTGTTTTCATCAACTCAATCAAGGAGTTCTTAAACATTGATCCCAATGTTGGTTTCTTGCTGGAGATTGATCTAGCCTTGGATTGTGGTTGAGTTGTTTCAAGTGTAGCTGCATTCTTCTCGATAATTGACAAGACGGATTGTAACAATTCATTAGAAGTATTCTTCATAACATCCAAATGTCCCTCACCGACGGTGTCTCTATTCTTTTCAATAAATCCATCAATATCATATGATACATCAAGAGCATAGTGACTAACGATAAACTTGGTTTGACCAAATCTAGGTTTCTTGAAGACCTTGTTGGTTGGTTCTTTATCCAAAGTTTGATACATCTTTTCAATCCATGATTGGTCATTACCAGCTGGTAATCTAGATTCTTCATCCAATAATGCCAAAATACCAAGTCTATTCTCGATTAAATTGATACATGGTTGATTATCAGCAAAGTCGATGAAAGACCATTCGATTTCTTCCTTGATGTACTCTTCCTGTTCTAATTTAAAGACATGCTGGTTGAATTCTTGTTGAAGCTTCTCGTTGGCGTAATTGATACAAAATTGTTCGAAGGAATTCTTCTCGAAATGTTCGAAACCGTAAATATCCAACACACCAATGAATGACTTAATATGTGCTTCAACCTCTGCAGGGCATAAATCACTATTCACATAATCAACTAACCAATCAAATAATGCAGAATAAATATACTTAGAGAAAGAATCTCTAGCAACCAATGCTTGTTTATGATTCAAGTTACTGATAATCTTTTCTGATCTGGTAGTAATTTGCTTTTTAACACACCATTTACTGAAGTTCACTGGATCAATGCCTAATAATTCACAAGCTTTGACCAAGTTTGGTTCATCTGAAGATAAAGATGCATCATTTCTTGTTGCAGCAATTTCAATATTACCGATATGCAAAAGAGCAGCCAAAATCTTGTAGATTTGAAATTGCTTTGTCTCGTCTATACCAATCAAGGTAAGAGCATCTCTTGTGATCTGATATTCTTTGGCATCATCCATACCATCAATAACAGGTTGACCACCTTGGTTTGTATATTTGTAGTCTTCGGCAGTGGTTAAGCCTAAGTTTGCTTTATCATCTTCATTCATACCAGCTAATAATTGATAGAAGATGTGGTAATTTCTTTCTGTGGATGGCTGAAAAACTAATCTGGATCTCTCCAAAAGATAAGTTCTAATTCTTGCACCAATGATGGCAATCTTGTTATCGAACAAAATCTCTAAATACTTTCCGAATCTGGAGGAGTTATCATTTCTGGTGGTCTTGGCATTACCAAATGCTTCCATAATTGGGTTGGTGGCTAAAATTTGCTTTTCCACATCTGACATGTCAGATTTATGTTCAGTTCCAACTTTTTGTTCCAACTCAGATTCTTCCTCAACTGAGGCAAAGTATCTCATGATATACTTAGCACTAACTGTCTTACCAGCACCAGATTCACCACTTACAACAATAGTTTGGTTTTTACCATCCAATTTCATGTATCTGTAAGCATCTTCAGCAATTGCGAAAAGATGGGGATCTAACTCACCTCTTCTCTTTCCAGCATATGCTTGAATAATATCTTGAGAGTATAACTGATCAACCCTTTGGAATGGGTTTGTTGCTATCAAGACGATACCAGAATATGTGTAAATGTTAAGTTGAGCATAACGTACCTTGATAGCATGTAAAACTGCAGGTTCGTTCAAGTATGACAAACTAGTCAAATCCTCGGCTGCTTCCAAGATTGGAGGGTTTCTTAAAGGTGGTAATTTTTCGTTATCTTCTGACAAATCATCCGTGGCAAGGGAAAACACCTGGTCCTCGTCGGTTTCAGAGACGAAATCCAAGTGATGCTTTCCATCCTTCTGGGTGTTGGACTTGACGGTTACACCGATCCAGCCCAAGGTTTCATCTGGATACCAACAACGGGTACCAACATCGTATAAAGCTACCATGTTGGATAATTAACAACTAGTGGAGACGGGGGGTGAAAGTAATATAAAACGAATAGTGTTCGCCCGCAATGTGATAGATCGATTGATCTGTAATCTTATTGCCGTTGAATTCCTTTCTGGACCTGGGATCACTTCAATTTGGTCCTGATTTCAACCTTTCGAATCTGTTTTGTACTCGTGTAGTACTGATCCTAATTGGAATGAATGGTTCTTCTCCCTGAATTTGGGTATATTCAAGCTGCGTGCTAACCAGGAGACTTTGCAATGACGATGGATCAGTTAGGTAAGGCTCAAGTGTGATTAATTTGAGTTTACTGCTTATGAGCGTCCGTAAGTAATTCGTCACTGTTCTGGCCGACTGTTTGGAATCGGATTTTTTACAGATCGTCGTTTGTTGTATACACGAGTTTTACAGGTTGGGATGTGGACACCTGTGCGCGGTACAAAGGGCGAGGAGCCCAGGGAGCCAATTTAACACGAAGAAGTGGGAGAAGTGGGGGTGTTTTTATGGTAGGAAAGTTCGGGGAGGTTAATTCCATATAGCTATCTGACATGAAACCGTTTTGGTGGTTTAGTACATGCAGAGAGACCGAAACCATGGTGGTTTCTTTGGTTCCTAGGCGATTGCAATATATGCTGACGCGTGTAACATGTAATGTCGCAGTGTCGCAGTGTCGACATAATGTCGCACTACCGGGCTGGAATGTTCACGTGATGTTTGGGGTTTGTTACGTCCATGGATCAGATCTGTGTTTGTGCAGGGTTTTGAGTACGAAAGGGACAAGTCGCGAAATTGATTACGAAAATAAACGCGTTGATGTGTGTGATTTGAAATCAAATTGCCACTGAAACTTTAACCTGGGATTGTGGGATGATTGACTTGACAATTTTGTTGAAGGTTTGTAAGTGGGGCCGCTCCTTGCGACAGATTACATCTTAGGACCAGTTTGCAGGTTGGCTACGCGACTGTGATTTCTCGCACACCTGGTAAACTTGGTCCTGCACGCCCAAATAATCCTATGTCCAGGTCGTGCACAAAGCCGGTTTTGGCTAATTAGTAAAACCTGGTCACGTGACACGTTTGAGGGTTCCGTTACTTCCACCTACCCCCTCACCCACCTACCTCTGAGGTCATCCAAGTAACATCCAAGTAACATCCATGCAAATTGCTCAACCAGTCCTATTATATTTGGAGGACCTGCATACCAACGCTTGCTAGTTCGCAGGACGTTGCTATTTCCAAATTAACCCGAGCTTTCCATGCCAAATATCAAAACCGCCCCACCCATCTCATTCGCACCCTGTCTTAGTACAGAAAATGCGGGGAGGAGGGGAAAGATTAGCCAATATAAACGCCAGAGAATAAGCCATATAAACATATAAAGCCTAGAGAAATCTTTATTAATTGCATCAAAATGATAGAATTTGAAGAAGTGCAAAAGCATAATACCAAGGACGACTGCTGGGTGGTCATTCATGGTAAAGCCTATGATGTATCCAAGTTTGTGGACCAACATCCCGGAGGACCTGAGATAATTTTGAAGTACGCTGGTAAAGATGCTACCAAGGTTTTTGACCCAGTTCATCCTCCAGATACCCTAACGAAGTATTTGGCCAAAGAATTCCATTTGGGGGAGGTGAACATGCCAGCAAAAAAGCGTCCGGTTGCAAAATCCAAACCCGATTCACCACCAGCCCAATCACTGGGTTCACCCTCTCATTCTTCTGGAAACGTTGTTGATGAATTTGATGTTGAATATGACGAGCAAGATGATAAGGATCCTATTCCAGTCACCGAGCAACCTTCACAATCAGCACCTCAATCAGAAGCAGCACCTCAATCAGAAGTGGCAACCAAAACAACAACCAAAGCGTTGTTAAGATTAGAAGATTTACCATTAGAAGATCAATTTGGTGAGGAATATGATGATGATCCGGATGAGCCACCAACTCAGGAGGAGCTTCGCCGGAGATTTTACATCAAGAACATGCCAGATATTTCTCAAATCTACAATCTTAGTGATTTCGAATATGTGGCACGTCGTACCATGAGCAAAACTGGTTGGGCTTACTATCTGTCTGGTACAGAAGATGAAATTACTTTGAGAGAAAATCATTTAGCTTACCATAGGGTATTCTTCCGTCCTAAAGTGCTCGTAGATGTTACTAACATTGATTTGAGTACCACCATGTTGGGATCCAAGCTGGAGTTACCATTTTATATTACTGCAACAGCTTTAGGAAAATTGGGACATCCGGATGGTGAAAAGGTGTTGACCAGAGGTGCCCATAAGCAAGGAATTATTCAAATGATACCAACGTTGGCATCATGCCTGTTTGATGAAATCATGGACGAAGCAAATCCAGATCAACCCCAATGGTTTCAATTGTATGTCAATAAGGATCGTGATGTTTGTCGTGAATTGGTTCAACATGCAGAGAAGAGAGGAATTAAAGGGTTATTCATTACTGTTGATGCACCTCAATTGGGAAGACGTGAGAAGGATATGAGATCGAAGGATTTCAAGGATCTCAGTCATGTTCAAGGTGATGACGACGAAGCAGATAGAACACAAGGTGCTGCCAGAGCTATTCTGTCTTTCATTGATACAGGGTTGCTGTGGTCTGATTTGGAGTGGTTCCGCAGTATCACAAAGATGCCGATAGTATTAAAGGGAATCCAAAGAGTCGATGATGCATTGAAGGCTGATGAATATGGGGTAGATGGAATTGTTTTATCAAATCATGGTGGTAGACAACTTGAATTTGCACCATCGCCAATCGACCTTTTGGTTGAATTGATGCCTATTCTCAGAAAGCGTGGACTGAAATTGGAGGTTTATGTTGATGGTGGTGTAAGAAGAGCTACTGATGTCCTTAAAGCCATTTGCTTGGGAGCAAAGGGTGTGGGAATTGGACGTCCTTTCCTCTATGCTATGTCTACATATGGGGACGCGGGAATATTCAAAGCTATTCAAGTTTTAAGAGACGAAATGATCATGGATATGCGTCTCTTGGGAGCCACTAAAATTAGTGAATTGGATCATACCATGGTTACCGTTCGTAATAGAGGAAACGTTACAGATAAGCTTTTCGATAAAGTGTATCAAGATCTTGAAAGCCCTTCATTCAAACTGAGACTTTAGGATATTTTATAGTGTTGGGCTGTTCAGTCAGTTAAATTATGTCACAAGATAGTACATTGTAAAAAGATATGGAAATTTTGATGTTTTGATATTTATCATCAGATAAATGTTATCCTGTGAAATCTTATAAATATTAACATGTGGAAATCTTATAAACATTAACCTGTGAAATCTTATAAATATTAACCTTGGGGAATGTTATAAATATTATCTTGGTGTTACTTAAGCATATCTATAAACTTAAATATATTATTAGATGATAAGGGATTATATTTTACATTCTCCTTTTCCTTTTCCTGTTCCTTTTCCTTTTCCTTTTCCTTTTCCTTTTTCTTTTCCTTTTTGCCAAAGTTTCCATAATTCAAAGATTAATGCAAAGTTTGAAAATTTCACATACTGAAAATCAAAAAAATTACCAAATGGTTTGTTTCTAAATAATTAGAGACTTTAATTGATTGGAACTCACTTTAGTCGAAAAGAATAACAGTATTGTAATTGAAGTCAAAGGTTTTAGCTTAGAAACTTGCTGAGGGTTTTCCGCAGTTTGTGCTACAGTGGTACATTTCTCGATAAACGACAATCCATCAGATTTCACAATGCAGGTACTTCCACTGCACCTCGGAAAATCTGACTCAGGTGTAGTTTCATATCCCCACCTGCCATCTACGCACATGTTTGGCGTATATCTATGAATTAGCATTCACGCTTTACGCTTTACAGCTTCGAGGCAATTTGCAGCTTTTTCCATACTTCAATAAACACCAATAAACACAACCAATAGAAACAAGCACCAACACAAGTGACAAAAACACCAACACAACCAAAAAAAAAAACAATTAATGTATTTATCCATGTCCACCGTCCTCTAACTTCGGGGCAAATATTCTTAACACGGCTGATGGTGACTGATTGCTAGGAATAATGGGACGGTGGGCCCCTATCGGTGGTGGTCCGGCTAGCCCGAGAATCCCCGATAAATAATGACAGGGTGACAGATGACAGGATGACAGGATGAGGGTGAGGGTTAAAGCCCTACTATGGAAAGGCAAAGCCAGTCCATAATTCCGATATCAAACGCGCCCAACCGTCAATTTGTTCAATTCCAATGGCTTAGATTCGAATAGCTTTGGACTAATCAATTGTGCATTGAGGGAATTCTTTGGTTCCCGATTTGGGCGAGGGATTCCAACTACCGCATAATGTACATATGTACATGTGTGTTGTCATGGAAGCTATTGGCAGGAATGAAATTAAGGGTAAAATTATTAAACCAACTTAGTTTAGCAGTAAATAGGGCTTTGATTTAATTTATCATTTCCCCTTGATACCACCACCAAAAACGAACTACTTAACTACAATTACTTGGACCCTGGGGAACGTTGGGGGTACTACAATCTGCGGGTAGCCAAAAATAGTTAACGGTTTTCGCACGCACTAGCTAATGCACATGGCGCAGTAATTACTCTATTGCCGTGCAGCCGATGGATCGACAATCAAACTTGTGAACTTTACAGAATCACGTGACACGAAATTCTCCCACTGGAAAAATACCCTCGCCGGTTACATCCTCGCCACCTCCCCAGTTAGGCAGAATCTATATTACCGCACGTGACCAAGGCTCTCCTAGAGCCAGTGGCCGGAGTCCCAGTAAAATTTTTTAATATATTAATGGATTAACACCCCCAAAATCATCATTTAACGTCAGCGTCTTCAGCATCGTCTTTGTTTCGTCATCGCCGTCGCCCTAGTCGTCGTCCAAGGACTTGTTTCGGTTCATTTGCCTGTACTACTTAGTTGTGGTAACGGGCCGAGCTGCTCAGAGGAGAAAGTGAATATCCCAAGAGGCCATCAACTCAAAGAGTAACACCAACAATAACAATAACATTTACCAGCCATCGACTGATTATCATCGTCACCGTGTGATCACTTTATCATTTTATCATCGATCATATCAAGTATCACCAGCCTCATTTCATATTCGCAAGCTTTGTATTGACCTTGTGAGTTGTATGCACCACAATATCTTCAAAATCACCACCCTTAGTATATTTGCCATCCATTTACTTTCATTTTTTAGTGAGACTGATTGCTCATTATGGTATTAATCAACGGTGTGAAATACGCTTGCGAGCGTTGTATTCGTGGTCATAGAGTTACCACTTGTACTCATACAGATCAACCCTTAACTATGATTAAACCCAAGGGAAGACCCGCTACTCAGTGCCAACATTGTCGTGATCAAAGAAAAATGAAGAATTTACATGCCTCTTGTACTTGTGGTAAAAAGGGTAAAGCACCCAGTGCACATCTGACTAATTGCCTATGCCATAAAACTTCTCATTGCACTTGTTCCTCAACCTCCAAAGCTCAAAATACAACTTACCAAAACATCCATCACCTTACTGCTTCGGAGAAGGCCAAGAAACAGTCCTTGATTTCGGCTGCAAATGCCGAAGTCAAAAAGAGACTATCGGTTTCTAGTACTACCAGTTCGGGCACCATAGGCAGCACAAATACCCAAGTAAAACCTGCTTCTCCTGCATTCACCCAACAACCTGCTACCAATTATGTTATTGAAGATATATTGCCCATGGAATCTTCAAATGGACTTTACAATTTGGTAAATTCACCTTCATTCTCAGAAAAATACGGCAATGGATCCAATACCAATTTAAATGATAATATATTCAACTCTTCGAATACTCCATCTCCTACTGCTGGAAGACCAAGAACTTCTTCCCAATTAACGAATAGTGATGTTCCAAACGAACTATTCAACAACAACAACGGTTTGTACCAAAATAACATTACTAGAAGTATTTCTGAGGATTTTAAACATAATTTGTCCCCAAAGAGAAACGTGAACCATAACACTTCAGCTGCCCAATTCGATATCAACGAATTCGGCAATATTGAAGTGCCTCAATTATCTCCAACCGAATTGGACTTGGTGGATAACATGTTTCCTTTATTCCCTTTGGTTGGTCAGTTTAGTTTTGATGATGATAAATCAAAGCCTTTACTGGCTTTGCCTGATAACCAGCAATCATCATTAAGAAGATCCCAATCGCAATCCTCAAGAGTGTCATCTCTGCTTAATCAAGTCAGTCATGCCGTTTTAGAAGAGGAAGAAGAAGAAAGTCCTTCGGTCGATAATAGAAAACAACACCAACCAATATCACTTCCTTCCCAAGTTCATATCGCGCAATCACAAAGCACTAGCAACATCCCCAACATGGCAATCATCAATAACAGTTCGAGTGAAAGCTTTGTTGGTAGATCTAGATCGGTTTCAAGAACTCAACAGCCAAAGCCCTTGAGACCAGTTTCTGTTGCTAATTCAAATTCGAATTCAACAACACAATCAATCAATGGAACTCATTATCAACCAATACGACCAAAAAGACCAGAAAGTGTATTATCCATTGCATCGAATTCTTCAAATAGATCAATGGATTTTCTTCATCAAAATCCCTCTACATTCAATGGAAATCTCCCCAATGCATCGAATTCTGCCGCATTTCCTCCTAGTGGACCATCTCAAAACTATGAAGTTGGTGCAAATGCTAATTCTTCAGTTATGATGGGAGTCGATGATCTGAGAAATTTGATCAGTGATGAAAATAGTTCTGAACATTTTGGTCGTACTGGGTTAGGTTCGATGTTCTCTTCTACTAATGTAGAGAAATCTTTAAAAAATGAAAAGGACGATGCATCAGATTTGATATTCTATGATAATTTGATGAATAATGATATCTTGAGTACTTCCTCTTCATTTGTGAATATTCCATCTAATGGAGCTTTGAATTATTCTAAGTCAATGAATTCGGGCCAGGGTCAAAAACAAGATCATCAAATCTCAAGAGAAATTGATTCGAGCTCGTTTCCAAATGATTACTTTAAAGAAGGTCAATTACTCAAAGATTTTGATCCTTTAGGAAATGATTTGAATAATCATAATAATAAGGAATTTGAATCAAATGGCTTATCAACAAATTTAATACCGCCTGCTCAAGCTCCTTATGAATATGACATGTCGATGCCTGTGCTTGATTTTATGCCATCTCTTTTGGATAACAATAAATCCACACAAGATTTTGTATAATATCATTAATTTATCTATCGGTGTTTAAATTGTATTGCGTTTTTGTCACACTTTTGTTTGGGTTAAGGATATATCTTTATTTGATTAAAATTTTCAGTATATTTAGTATATGTAACAATATTATCATTATTATTCCAAGTCGAGAGTTTTCAATCGACGAATATTCGATTCCATTCCAAGTAGTTGTTTTTGTGTAGAACTTTTCTTAGCAGAAAGTTGCTTTTCACTACTACTAAGTGGTGCAATAGGAGATGTATTCTCTTCTTCATCTTTGAGGTAAAGTGCCAATACTTCATCTTTAATATTTAATATGGATTGTTGTTCAATTTCTTGCAATTTTGCTAATCTCAAAATATATTCTAGTAATGATAATGATGTGTTTTTTTGGATCTCTGCTTGTTTATCTTCGTCATCACTTTCATCCTCGTCTTCATCTTCTTCAGCAAATTCACCTGAATTTAATTCTCCTAAACCAATCCATTCTTCAGTGCCATCATTAACTAACTTTATGATTAATACTGGGGAGTTTCTACCTTCAAGTTTCAATAATTTCCCTGATGCACTAAAGAACATTCTCTCGATATTATTCACATCATAAATCTTGGAAACAGCTTCTTCTTCGTGATATCTTCCGTCATTGAGGTCTTCATGGATTTCGAATTTATAATTAAACATTTTGTCTTGAGCTTTGGTGATTTTGACCAGAGATCTAGCAAACGTTTCCTTCCAGGTGATACACGAAAGTTCATCAGCACCTTCAATATTCGAAATTCTGCTAGGATTATAGAATATCGAGAACATCACTAGGTCAAACACCGGACCAACTTGGTCAGAATTCTCTGAAGCTACCAAGTAATTACTAGCTTGTAACAATCTCCCGGGCGAAATTCCTTTACCCAAGGATCCATTCATGTTTACTCCTGCTGTGACAAGAGACAAGTTCAAGAGTGGAACAATATCATTGATTTGGCTCTCTAGTTTTCTTACTTCATCTTCAGCCTTCTTAACCGTTTCTTTAGCATTGCCTCCTGTAAGGGCATTGGTGATGTGATCAATTTTCTCTTGAAATCTATCGATATCTTGGGTCAATTCCAAGATCAAATCCAAGGTTGACTCAAGAATGGTATTTCCTCTTGAGGCAGCAAGTCGAATAAGATCAATAGAAACTGATACAACATCAATTTTAGTCTGGAGTCGATTCCTTCCCTTTTGAATCCGATACTTTTCCTCCTCGGGTAATTTGTCTAGTAACTTAGTTATGGTTTTGATTGCATAACCCGATGCCAATGAAATACCCGATCTTATGGCAAAGGTAACCGCCTGGTTACTGGCCTTAGCTAGTATTTGATCCATGGTTGTTAAGACTATATGGTTAGCTCAAATGTGATCTATTGATTATATGCAGGTCAAAACAATATACCTGGATCAGAAGTTGCTGTGAAAACCACCATATCTTTGATATTGGTGAAATAACTCCATATAAAGTCAACACAAAAATATAAGCAGTCCAGAACTGGTAATATTGATCTTGAAGTATTTCTTTCCTTAAATATATACCATTTATCCGAGTATTGAATATAGTAATACTTAATCCATGAATTGTATAGTGGTAAATTATAGGGAAATCTCACTAAATCAAACAGGTGGCAAGAAAGATTTCCCTAGTTTCAAAGCCTTAAATCGATCTTGCTATAATAGTAGAATTCTTATATCAGTAGAAACAATTTTGGGTATCGATAGCTTCAATGATCTCAATTTGGGTCACATGATCAAACACGTAAATATAAACATTGCAACACGTCTTGATCCTATCCACCACAACTACATCACCCACAAGTTCAAAGTCACGAGTTCACAAGTTACACATGGCCGTCCGTAAACCGTTAACGGGATTTACCACACCATTAGGATCCGGAGCCGGAGTACCGAAAGAAAAGCGCCCTCCTAAGGTGACTGATAGTGTACAAAGACTCGCCAAACCTTTCAAAGTTCCATTTGCCAATAGAGGAGATGGGTCAAGTGCCGGTGGAATCCGTGGCTTGCAAAGGGCAGCACGTAAGGTTTCAAGCTATACCATTGAAGGAGAGAATACCAAACTTGAACTAGATGACGAAGGCAAAGAAATCATCCGCAAGCGTAAAGGCGCGTTATTGCCTCGACTGGTTCTTAATAGTGATAACATTGGCCATGCAGAAGAGAAGTTAAAGCTGATGTTCAAGATGCCCATAAAGAAAACAGATGAGTTTGGAAGAGCCCCGCCTCCAACCTTGGGAACAAAGCAAAGAGCAATTTTGCCACCACGGGCACTTCATGATGCCATGTCTGAATTTGCCATTGTGTTGTATGATCCTACGGTAGATATCATACCCAAAATCGAAGATGAGAAGGAAAAGACCCCTGAAAAGAGTTCCGATGAAGATGTTGAAGCAGAAGTACCCACAAAGAAGAGACGCGTTCATAGATCCTTGGCTGAAATGTTAGGAATAGTCAAGAATCCTGAAGAGGCATTAGCCAAATTTCCAAATGTACCAGTGGTAATAGACCCTAAATTGGCAAAAATCTTAAGACCTCATCAAATAGCAGGGGTGAAGTTTTTATATCGTTGTACCGCAGGATTATTAGATCCTAGAGCAAAGGGGTGTATTATGGCTGATGAAATGGGTTTAGGGAAAACTTTACAATGTTTAGCATTGATGTGGACTTTATTGAAGCAAAGCCCAAGGGGTAAAAGAACTATCGAAAAATGTATTATAGTATGCCCATCATCGTTAGTTAGAAATTGGGCTAATGAAATCATTAAATGGCTTGGTGAGGGTGTGTTGACTCCTTTGGCGGTCGATGGTAAAAGTACTAAACCTTCCGAATTAAGTACTGCATTGCAGCAATGGTCTACTGCAACAGGACGAAATATCGTGAGACCAGTGTTGATTATATCCTATGAAACATTGAGAAGGAATGTCGATAAGCTAGCAGGAACAGAGGTGGGTCTCATGTTAGCGGATGAGGGCCATAGATTAAAAAATGGTGATTCGTTGACATTCACAGCGTTGAATTCCTTACGATGTGAAAGAAGAGTTATCTTATCGGGTACACCTATCCAGAATGATTTATCTGAGTACTTCTCCTTATTGAATTTTGCTAATCCTGGATATCTTGGTACTAGAAATGAATTCAGAAAGAATTTTGAAAATGTTATTTTGAGAGGTAGAGACTCTTTGGCCACTGACGAGGACAAGCAAAAGGGTGATAAGAAGTTAGGCGAATTATCACAAATGGTCTCAAAATTCATCATTAGAAGAACCAACGATATTCTTTCAAAGTACTTACCCATCAAATACGAGTACGTTTTGTTCACGGGCCTCTCGCCCATGCAAAAAGCACTTTACGAGCATTTCATTACTTCGCCAGATATAAAAAAGCTACTTCGTGGTGTGGGTTCGCAGCCATTAAAAGCAATTGGTTTACTTAAGAAACTCTGCAATCATCCCGATCTCTTGAACTTACCAGACGATCTTGAAGGCAGTGAGAAGTTCATTCCCGAAGATTACGTATCTTCTATAGGTGGTGGTCGAGGAAAAGATGTACAGTCATGGTTTAGTGGCAAATTCATGATCTTGGAACGGTTTTTGCATCAAATTAATACCCAAACCAACGACAAGATTGTGTTGATTTCCAATTACACTCAAACTTTGGATCTCATAGAGAAATTATGCCGCACAAGAAGGTACGGATGTTTGAGATTGGATGGTACGATGAACATCAACAAGCGTCAAAAGCTTGTTGACAAATTTAATAATCCAGAAGGTAAAGAATTTATTTTTTTACTATCTTCCAAAGCTGGAGGATGTGGTATCAATTTGATTGGGGCCAATCGTTTAATTCTTATAGATCCAGATTGGAATCCAGCAGCAGATCAACAAGCATTGGCTCGTGTGTGGCGTGATGGACAAAAAAAGGATTGCTTCATTTACCGGTTTATCACCACTGGAACAATCGAAGAAAAGATATTCCAAAGACAGTCGATGAAGCTTTCTCTTTCCAGTTGTGTGGTGGATGAGAAAGAGGACGTTGAACGCCTCTTTTCAGCCGATAACCTTCGACAACTCTTCCAATATCAACCAAATACAATCTGCGATACCCATGACACCTACAATTGTAACCGTTGTGACGAGCATGGACAGAAGATTAAACCCCCAGCCATGCTTTACGGAGACCCTACAACATGGAACCATTTCAACCGACCTGGACTCGCGGAGAATCAAGATACCCTCATAGCCAACGAAGCCCAACATGAAGAGGTTTCTTTTGCGTTCCAGTATATTTCTCACTGATCCTGTGATAACCTAGTGTTGCTTGAGTGGGAACAATCGGGTGCAACACAACTCCTAATCGCACCCCCGCATTTCCCGGCGAATGAGCGCATTTGTAGAGTAAGCCTCATAATACAGTTATTATATAACCAAAGATAGTCCCATTAATTCATTATAAATACCACTAGCAAGTACTTGCCAATTGATCAACCTACCATTGATTGTCAATATATTCATTTCATCAACTTTTTACTAGGCTTCTCCCTGAAGCTCTGACTCAATTAGAAGATTATTCACCTTAAACAAACTACATTGCTGTGCTGTGAGTTACAAATTGATATAAACAGAAGTCGGTTGCCAACAGTTTACAAAATTCCACAACTTCATTACCTGTTATTATAATTGTCAAATGTCAACCAATAACACCAACAGTATTATCATTGTTGGGGGAGGTTTAGCAGGGTTATCTGCTGCCCACCAAGCATACCTTAGGGGAGCAAACGTCATATTGCTTGATAAGCAAGGGTTTTTGAGTGGTAACAGTGGGAAAGCCACCTCAGGTATCAATGGATCATTAACACGGACTCAGGTTGACCTCGGAATTAAGGATTCAGTAGACCAATTTTACAATGATACCCTCGAGACAGCTAAAGATAGAGCCAACCCAGAATTGATCCGTGTTTTGACATACCACTCGGCTGATGCTATTCATTGGTTACAGGAGGTGTTTCGCTTGGACTTGACCATCGTATCAAGATTAGGTGGACACTCTCAGCCTAGAACACATCGTGGAAAGGACTCCAAGTTTCCAGGAATGGCAATCACATATAAGCTCCTCGAGACTTTGGAAGCATTAGCAGAGTCAGAACCACACAGGGTTACCATCAAAAAGAATTGCCAGGTTCTTGACTTGATCCGGGAAGAGAATAAGGTATTGGGTGTTCGGTACAAGGATCTCCAAGATAAGTCCAAGCATGAACTCCACGGACCTGTGATTATGAGTACTGGTGGATATGCTGCTGATTTTACCAAGAACTCCTTGTTAAGGAAGCACAGACCTGATATCATCGATTTACCTTCTACTAACGGTGTTCATGCTACTGGTGATGGCCAAAAAATCATCATGAAAAACCATGGGGTTGGCATTGATATGGATAAAGTTCAAGTTCACCCCACTGGATTGATTGATTTGAATGATACCGACACCATCAATGGCAAATCATCACCACGTTTTCTTTTTCTTGGAGCAGAGGCTTTAAGAGGAGAAGGTGGAATCATGTTCAACAGTAAGGGTAAACGTTTTGTTGATGAACTTGGTACTCGTGATCATGTAAGTGGTGAAATGGAAAAACAACTTAAGGCCGGTAATGGCCCTATCCGGTTGGTTTTAAGCGAAGATAGTGAGAAGAAATTAGAGTTCCATATAAAACATTACAAATCTAGAAACTTGATGAAAACCATTAGTGGAGAAGAATTGATTAAGGAGCTTGGAACTAGTGAAAAGGACTTGACTAACGAGCTCGAAAATTACAACAAGGCAGCCAAAGGTGATGTAGAAGACCCATTTGGAAAGAAGTTCTTCCCAGCAACTCCATTCAAATTCAGCAAAAATGCAAAATACCATGTTTCATTTATTACTAGAGTTTTACACTTCACTATGGGTGGTGTAAAGATCAATGATAAATCTCAAGTGGTTCATTCTACTGATGATGGTGATGTTCCTTTCGAAGGTTTATATGCCGCGGGTGAAGTTGCTGGAGGAGTTCATGGGCATAATCGTCTTGGAGGCTCCTCTTTATTGGCCTGTGTTGTTTTTGGAAGACTTGCAGCCGACCAAGCTACCAGCTACAGTCTTCAGAAATTGAGTTCAGCTACTCAACTGGCTGCGAATAGATTGGGAATGATTAATTTACATATTGATCCACTTAATCCCCAAAAAGTGACCATTGAATGGAGTGACGGAAACAAAAGTGGCACTGAGAGCGATCAAGGATCCAATGGCGGAGCATCTAATACATCTTCAGGAAAGAAAGAAGATTCTAAACAGGCCAAACCGACCGAAGGATCTAAAAAATTCAAGCAATTTGAGATCCCCGCCAAAGAGTTTACCCCGGAGGAAGTAGCAAAGCACAACAAGGCTGATGATTGCTGGGTTATCATTAAGAATGTTGTTCTTGATTTGACACCATTCCTCAAGAATCATCCTGGAGGAGAGGGATCAATTGTGACTTATGCAGGTAAGGATGCTACGGAAAGTTTTGAAATGTTACATGAAGATAACTTTATTCAAAAGTATACGAAGGAGTGTGTCTTGGGAAGAGTCAAAGGCAAAACTCCAGCTCTAGACTTATAGCTAAAGCAGATGAAGTATATAGGTAGTTTGGTTTAATCTATTTGATTAGTTTTCACTCAAGGAATTATCGTATTCCTCAACAGTTAACAATTCTTCAGAAGCTTCCACGGCTTTAGGATTGGTCAATTTGATTTGGGCGATCCATCCGTTTCCAATTGGGTCGTTGTTGATGAGTTGTGGTTCGCTTTCTAACACGTCATTGATAGCAACAACTTCTCCCTCAACTGGGGAGTAAATTTCAGATGCACTCTTGACGGATTCAACTGAACCAATGGTGTCTCCCACTTCAACTTGGTCACCTACTTCTGGCAATTCCACAAAGGTAACATCGCCTAAGGCTTCACTGGCGTATTTGGTGATTCCAACGAAAGCAGTGTCATCTTCGAAAATGGCCAACCATTCGTGTTCAGCGGTGTACTTGACGGTTTTTGGGCCTTGGTTCAAGTATTTGAAGACATGTGATTGGGTGTTCAACAAGTGGTTTGTGGTATTCAACACGGCTCTAGTAGAAGAGAAGAGACGAACGGAAGGTCTAGTGAAGGCAGGTGAGGTTCTTAACAAAGTTCTGAACATTATTAGTAGGTAAGTTGGTTGATGGTTTTTAAGTGGGGGTGAGGTGCTTATGTAGTGGTGCGAAAAATTGGATTTGGTTGACTCCGATTGACTCTGCGTGCCCTGGGTCAGAGGATGGAGGAGTCAACCCATTTCTACCCAAGCTAGTATTACAAGAAGTAAGAAAACCAGAGTAATAGGGTGATACCGGATGCAGGTTGGTCAATTTGGTCAGTTTGGTCAATTTGGAGAAGTAATGGGGCTGACGTGTGAATTGGCGTGGAAAAAGTTTTGGCCAACTTTAAAATCTGGGGTACACAACTGAAATACTCACTATGGTATAGAAAATTATATATTGAGGTGAGGTTGGGACTTGCATCCAAGAAGGATCACAGAAGGACAATATAAGAAAGATACTAGGTTATATTCATTAGAAGCTACAAGAAATGTGAAGTTAAAAAAGAAGAATTTAATCTTCAAGAATCGATTTTCTGTATGGATGAGGTGGAAAAATGGGAGAGAATAATTAAAAAGCCTCTTCCACTGGCTCTCGAGAACTCGTGCCTGACAAAACCAAATTCTCATTATTGATGCTATATCCCAATTATAATAATAATACTATCAAAAAACTTTGTCATTAAATATAATGTTCCATATGATTTATCATTTATCAATTATTATTTAACATCTATCATAATGCTCTATATAATTTATTATTTATCATTTATCATTTATCATATACTATTTGATTAATGTTAATATTCTGTATAAATTAAACACTACTATTAATTCGTTTTGTAGAATTGAACTACATGAGATGAAGCATTAGGTTAGTTGGTGTTGTCTATCTATTGACGCAACTCACTACACCACCACACCAAAACTTTATGGAAATGCCTTTGGTGTTTTATGATGGGCCCATGCCAATAGACTAATAATATTGAATAACTTCAGAAGTCGTTCTTGGCCAGATTTACCCACAGATCCAGTTTTCATCTGATAGTCCAAGTCCAGCTTTTCCCAAAGTCGTGAGCAACATAAATAACCAGATTCTGCATAGAGCAACGTGTCCCAAATAGGAAATAGTTGATACATCAACACCATAGTAGTTGATGGCCACCAATGATTTGGATCATTGGACTGGACACTGGAGGGCCAGCGGTCAATAGGAACCGTCAAAGACTCTACATGTGATAATAGCCGCTAATGATGAGAGCAATCAGCGAACTATGAAAATACACTTGCACAGTAAATAACACATAAATTGACTAAGTTAGATAGTAGAAGAGAAGAAGATGCACTGGAGGACCAAATACCAGGCCCATTGGCACAGGAAGACCGCCACAAACGGTACACCATGGAAGTATTAGGGGGCATTGCAGGGACATTGCTCGTAAAGGTGGGTGGTGGAGGACCAGCATATTAACGGTGGTAGATCAAGAAACCGTGGCGATTCTACTTAAAGTGGACAGCAATGGGCACGATGATGACTATCAATATGATGATGACACCAAAGATCAAGCACAATCTCATCTTGAAATCTTTCCACCACATATCTTTTCTGACTCTGTTAGCACCTCTTCTGAACCCCTGGGCACTGATGGCCAAATTGTCAGTCTTGTTTTCTATAGAGTCCAAACGTTCACCACGTTCGGCGACCTTGTTGATGTTATCACGCATGATACCAACAGTATCGTCGATTTGCTAAAGGGTTAGTATTGGTTGAGCAATGTAGGAGTTGGAACCAACCACCCAAGGAACTGCTGGGTGGCCACATTCAACATGATCCGATTAACATACTGCCTGAATGGCGGCGGTCCTGGAGTTGGACTGATCGCCTGTGGTTTGATTAGGGATATATGGATCGTAAGGGACGGAAGACGACATGGTAAAGGAGATGGGAAGGATGAAGTCTGGTAGATCGAAAGGATTTAGATTTTTCTGATGAAAGACGAGGGTTGGAGAGACAGTGCGAGTGAGCGGTAGGGAAGGTGAAACTTAGCCAAGGCAAGTGAGGGTAGAAATATAGTGAGGGAGAAATATAGGGAGAAATATAGTGAGGGAGAAATATAGTGAGGAAGAATTATAGTGAGAAGAAATATGAGGTAGAAATATAGCGAGGATCACAGTGGAGGTAGAGGCTACAAAGGTACAGGGAAGAGTGGATGCCGAAGTTAGGGCCGAAGTTAGGACCGAAGTTAGGCCGATCCGACGACAGCGAACAGGGTAACAAAGGGGACAGACCCGAAGATTGTGGTCATGGAATCTATGGGTGCCCGTATGATCCGGGCGGAGACCAGATTGATGGCGGAGACCAGATTGATAGCGCCGTAGCGAGACACTGAGGTGAGAAGTGGGAAGCTGCGACTGTCATCAGACCTAAACAGCACCATCATTTAGAGGAAGAGAATGAGAAAAGAGTGGTGAGCAAAGAATTGAGTTTGCAAAATGGGTTGTGAAATATGGGCTGACCTGAAGGAGTAGTGAAGGAATAGTGAATGCTGAGCTGAGGTTAGAGATAGAGCTTAAAGCATAGAGGCAAAGAGAACCACAAGCCTAGAAGGGTCATTTGCATTATGTTGAAGATCAGAACGTCAGAATCAGAACGTCAGTAACCCGAAACGTCAGTAAGCAGAAATGTAGGCCAATAATATTAGGAGTAGTAGCGCAATAGTAGTGACAGTAGTGAGAGCGCAATAGTAGCAAGGAAGCATAGTCCACACAGTAGGAAGGACATGATAAAAATAGAATATTTACTGAGCACAGGGGCACATCGAGCGTCACCGATCAACGTCACTGATAAATATGATGTAATGCAGTTGGAACCATTAACTAGAGTGGGTTTTAATACGATTCTTTGGACCCACTTGATTGGTCAAGTTGGATTGGTCAAGTTGGATTGGTCAGGATATTCCTTTTGCAAGTAACCAGACAAGTACCCATGGGAGTTAACTTCATCATACAATGGTTAACCCCATTATAGAGCTTGTAGGTAGTGATTGTAGCCTGGACGCTGATATCAAGGGATCACTAAAATAGGGGCACAGAGGTTGCCCACAAACACAACTAGTGACCCTCCTATATGCGTGCACAAAACCATAGACCAATCCGTCCTGGAATGGGTGGATACTTCCAATCTACACATACTCAGTAAATAGCCATCTAATTGGTAGTTCCAATACAGTTACAGTTGTCATACAGTTGTTCATACGGTAGTACAAGCCCAGGGAGAGATTCCAGTTTCACCCCACCCCCAAGTATTCTAATCAAAATGAATTAGTGTTAGAAATATTATCCTAATCATAATGAATTAGTGGTTCTTGACTGGTTTTGCTTTGGCTTCTTGGCCTGGTGAGCCGTACGACACTTGGGTCCATTCCAGATGTAGTCCCCACCCAAGTGATCCGTCGTGCACCACCTAGATTACACCATTACACTATTACACCATTGACCATTGACCTTGACCACTTGACCACTTGCCCATGGACGCGTCTGATCCTGAAGGGGGATCGGATCGGATCACCTCCCTCAGTCCAGATCGTGGTAATTTGGACGAGTGCGCATCATTCTCCAATGTAGTGTCGGCAGCTGGAGTCTGGCAGTCGCAGACGACGCGAAATCGCCCTTGCTTAGTCCCAGTGAGTTCCCCTAATTGTCTCCGGCAGCCGCTATTGTCCGATGTTGCTACTGCTCGGGTTGACCTTGATTACTACGTTAAGTGACAAGATCACTTTGACTGAACTGCCTTGTCTCTAATGGCGATATCTGCCTGCCAACTATGGTAAGCTTCCAAATCAGTAACCCAACTCCGGCCCCGTCAGTTGTCACCCCGGTGGCGTCGCCGACACGACGATTCACGGTCACCGCTGGTTACCCGTATAGCCCCAATTATGCCGAAAGGGGTAAGGTGCGTGGGCTGTAGATTGTCAAAGAACCGAGGCCTACAAACATCACCACAAGGCCTACCACATACCAAGTTGTTGGTCTCATTAGGATGGTGTCATCACCTAGTTCTACCTAGAGTTCACTCATGTTAAAATTTCCCATTTCACCATGTTATTGTCTCGTCTAACCCTTCATACTCGTGTTGCTCGAAAAATTTTCTTTTTTCCCCTGTTCACGCACTTTCACGATTGAAGGTAGAGGGAGTGCGCACCGACGTCCATTTAAAATCAAGTCTTTCGAGTTCGTTGTTCTTTCTTTTCCTTTTCTTCTCAAGTATAACTTTATACATTAATAAATAGACAATCAAAATGGACGGTGGTATGTATCAGAACTTGTTCCTATCTTGCGGATGTTGATTGATTGACCGAATGTCGGGGGTGGTTTCCACGAGAATTCGATTCCCCATTGGGACCATTGGGTGGCGGTGGTGATCGGGACATCGTCGGGGAATTGGACGTTTGATGTCTTCGGTGGTTGCCTTCGTCATAGATCCATATCTCCTTTCAACGTGTTGACACCATCATCTTTTTACAACGATAGATTGTCATTAATTGATTGTGTTTTTCAGATTTTTCACCAGCGGTCGTCTCGACATTGTCGACAAATGCCCCATTTGTCTCCAATGACAGTTTCGAATTTAATCATTCAAACCACCGGCAAACTCGCCAGTCCCTTCATAACATATGGTAGTCTCCTTTACTGCCGCCAATTCCGGCCCCATTCACCACCAATAAGGAGGGTTATCATTTGTTGTTGGACAGGTGGGTTTGTGCGGCACACGACACCGCAAACCAATTCCTACAGAATTCTTACTAACTCCTAATAGAAGAAGTCGCTGCTTTAGTCATTGATAACGGTTCCGGTATGTGCAAGGCCGGTTTCGCCGGTGATGATGCTCCACGTGCCGTTTTCCCATCTATCGTTGGTAGACCAAGACACCACGGTATCATGGTCGGTATGGGTCAAAAGGACTCCTACGTTGGTGATGAAGCTCAATCCAAGAGAGGTATCTTGACTTTGAGATACCCAATCGAGCACGGTATCGTTACCAACTGGGATGACATGGAGAAGATCTGGCACCACACCTTCTACAACGAATTGAGAGTTGCTCCAGAAGAGCACCCAGTTTTGTTGACTGAAGCCCCAATGAACCCTAAGTCTAACAGAGAAAAGATGACTCAAATCATGTTCGAAACTTTCAACGTTCCAGCCTTCTACGTCTCTATCCAAGCCGTTCTTTCCTTATACTCTTCTGGTAGAACTACCGGTATTGTTTTGGATTCTGGTGATGGTGTTACCCACGTTGTTCCAATTTACGCTGGTTTCTCCTTGCCACACGGTATCTTGAGAATTGACTTGGCCGGTAGAGACTTGACTGACTACTTGATGAAGATCTTGTCTGAACGTGGTTACGCTTTCTCCACTACTGCTGAAAGAGAAATCGTCAGAGACATCAAGGAGAAGTTATGTTACGTTGCCTTGGACTTTGAGCAAGAAATGCAAACTTCTTCTCAATCCTCTGCTATCGAGAAGTCTTACGAATTACCAGATGGTCAAGTTATTACCATTGGTAACGAAAGATTCAGAACTGCTGAAGCTCTTTTCAGACCTTCTGACTTGGGTTTGGAAGCTGCTGGTATTGACCAAACTACTTACAACTCTATCATGAAGTGTGATGTCGATGTCCGTAAGGAATTGTACGGTAACATTGTTATGTCTGGTGGTACTACTATGTTCCCAGGTATTGCTGAACGTATGCAAAAGGAAATTACTTCCTTGGCTCCATCTTCTATGAAGGTCAAGATTATTGCTCCACCAGAGAGAAAGTACTCCGTCTGGATCGGTGGTTCCATCTTGGCTTCCTTGTCTACTTTCCAACAAATGTGGATCTCAAAGCAAGAATACGACGAATCTGGTCCATCTATCGTTCACCACAAGTGTTTCTAAACACTTTCATCCGATCCCTACAATTCTTCACCATCTCTATATTCTTTCTGCTTATTTATATCTAATTATATAAAGTTAGTTGAGTATTCTTGTTTTGCTTTGTTTTATATTCTTGATACATGACCCCAAAAGGTTTTGTATCTGAATGAAAAAGAATCGATTAATACATGATCGCAATCAAAAAAGTCCAAAAGTCCAAAAGCCAAAAAGTCGAAAAGACAAAGTCAAAATTCTAGAAACTCTTCTAGAAAGTTTTGGAAATGGTGCTGGTGAATAAGAAATAAGATATTATCGTTTGAAATGGTCATAAATCTAATACATTTATGCTGTAAAAAATTGTAGTTAATTACCTAATATACACTATAATATACATTGATAGTACACCTTATGACATTTGACATATGCCATGCCCTATCAAGTTTGAGAGAATTGGCTAAGTATTCTAATGTAAACATCTCATGAAACACAGTATTTAAACATCGCATTAAGCTCACCAAAAAGTATGCTGGATTGTGAATCATGTTGACTCTGGTCTTGATTCTTCGACTTCAACTTCATCAACTTCATCTTCATCAACTTCACTTGAAAGCACTTCAGGTTCCTTGTCGATGTTCGAAGACGCGTCTTTCCGTTGTTTTAATTGATTCATTCCATCGTAAAAGTAAGACCACAATCTTCCCACGTCATCGAACTCTTTTCCAACTTGTATTGATTCATTCAAGGACCTGTTGAGGATATCCAAGTTGTAAACCACCGAGTCCATGGCGGTGGCTATGTCTTGAATAAGCAAGTCACGCTGTTTTTCGAAGTGAATGGACCCTCCATTACTTGACGACGGGGCCTGGTTCTGACCAGCTGAAGATGACGAGGAGCTGATAGTCGGTTTTGAAGGGGTAGACGACATCAGAAGTGTTGGTGGATTCACTGATGTTGTTATGATAGAATGTAGCACGTGATAAATGGTCACGTGATACAAACCACAAGTAATTACTACTCATCATGGCTGTGGTTGTTTTTGTAGTGGGTTGTTCAGCAACACTTCCTCGGTATCAAGACATCAAGTCCGTCTAGAAGAATCCTAGAAATTTAGATATGTCTTTATTTCTGCCTAATTGGTGGAAACCATAAAACATGTTTAGCCAATTATAATCACACCATCTGCAAATACCTGCACTATTTGTTAAAGCACGATGACATTGTCTATGCACAACTATGCACAATAGCCCAACCAATAGAATCAATTCATGGAGCATTCCCAACATCGTGGCTCTCCTGACACATAAGGCAATTGACACTTTCTGAAAAACAATATCAGTTCATAGGGTCCATCCTGCACAAAGCCATTTTGCAACCTCCGGCCACCCCTTAATTCGACAAGTCAAGAAAGTCAAGACAGTCCAACAGGTCAATCTTAGCAACCTCGTCACCTAATTGGTCCGTTAGCACATGCAAGGGCTCGTTGAACTGTATTAGGTTTTGCTAGGTAGAATTTTCTATAGTGTTCTATGATTTTCCAATCCTTTCCATAACCTTCCAATACCTTCCATTACCTTCTAGATGTTCGATCGAATTCACCGGTCACTCCATAAGGGGGTGCGGGGATCGCAACCTTCAGCAACCTTTTACCACAACACTGTGGTATAAATTGCAATCAAAGTTGCAGTCGAGAAAACTTTTTCATCATACAGATTCAATTAACTGAGTTTATCTTGTGTTAACCTTTTTTTAATAAATCTGATATTTTGAAAATGAGCAAAGCCGTTGGTATTGATTTGGGTACTACATATTCTTGTGTAGCCCACTTTACAAATGATAGAGTTGAAATTATTGCTAATGATCAAGGTAACCGTACCACTCCTTCATATGTTGCTTTCACAGACACTGAACGTTTGATTGGTGATGCAGCCAAGAATCAGGCAGCCATGAACCCTTCAAATACCGTGTTTGATGCAAAACGTTTGATTGGTCGTAAATTTAACGACACTGAAGTACAAAGTGATATCAAGCATTTCCCTTTCAAGATTATTGATAAGGGTGGAAAGCCAAACATTGAGGTTGAGTTCAAAGGTGAATCCAAGGTGTTTACTCCAGAGGAAATCTCTTCTATGATTTTAACCAAGATGAGAGAAACTGCTGAGGGATATTTGGGTTCGGAAGTGAAGGATGCTGTTGTCACAGTTCCTGCTTATTTTAATGACTCCCAGAGACAAGCTACAAAGGATGCTGGTCTTATTGCTGGTTTGAATGTTTTGAGAATCATCAATGAACCAACTGCTGCTGCAATTGCTTATGGGTTAGACAAGAAAGGTACTCAAGCTCATGAACAAAACGTGTTGATTTTTGACTTGGGTGGTGGTACTTTTGATGTATCCCTCTTGGCAATCGATGATGGTATCTTTGAGGTCAAGGCAACCGCTGGTGATACTCACTTGGGTGGTGAAGATTTTGACCACAGATTGGTGAATCATTTCATTCAAGAATTTAAGAGAAAGAACAAGAAGGATTTGTCCACCAATCAAAGAGCTTTAAGAAGATTAAGAACTGCCTGTGAACGTGCTAAGAGATCTTTGTCTTCATCTGCTCAAACATCTATCGAAATTGATTCATTGTTTGAAGGTATCGATTTCTACACATCTATCACAAGAGCCAGATTCGAAGAATTATGTGCCGATTTATTCAGATCAACTATGGATCCTGTTGAAAAGGTCTTGAAGGATTCCAAGCTTGACAAGTCTCAAGTCAATGAAATTGTTCTCGTTGGTGGTTCTACAAGAATTCCAAAGATCCAAAAATTGGTTTCTGATTTCTTCAACGGTAAGGAGCCTAACAAGTCCATCAACCCAGATGAAGCTGTTGCTTATGGTGCCGCAGTTCAAGCTGCTATCTTGACTGGTGACACTTCATCCAAGACCCAAGACTTGTTGTTACTTGATGTTGCACCATTATCTTTGGGAATTGAGACCGCAGGTGGTGTCATGACTAAGTTGATTCCAAGAAATGCTACCATTCCAACCAAAAAGTCCGAAACCTTTTCGACTTACGCAGACAATCAACCAGGCGTTCTCATTCAAGTTTTTGAAGGTGAGAGAGCTAAAACAAAGGATAACAACTTGTTAGGTAAGTTTGACTTGACTGGAATTCCACCAGCTCCAAGAGGAGTGCCACAAATTGAAGTTACATTTGATATTGATGCAAATGGTATCTTGAACGTTTCAGCTTTGGAAAAGGGTACTGGTAAGACTCAAAAGATTACCATTACCAACGACAAGGGAAGACTTTCTAAGGAGGATATCGAAAGAATGGTTAGTGAAGCAGAGAAATATAAGGAGCAAGATGAGCAAGAAACCGCTAGAATCCAAGCTAAGAATCAATTAGAATCTTATGCTTATTCATTAAAGAATTCTATTTCTGATGGTGAAATCAAGAATAAGATTAGCGAGGATGATATAACCAAATTGGAAAAAGCAATTTCCGAGACCATTGAATGGTTAGATGGATCTCAAGCAGCAACTACTGATGAGTATTCTGACAAGCAAAAGGAACTCGAAGCTATCGCCAATCCAATCATCTCTGCGGCATACTCTGCTTCCGGGGGTGGTCCAGCTGGTGGTGCAGCCCCAGGTGGCTTCCCAGGCGCCGGTGCTCCAGGTGGTGCAGCTCCTAGTAGCGACGGTCCTACTGTCGAAGAAGTTGATTAAGCTCATGACTGGTGTGAAGTTTGTTAATATTTTTGTTTCCGGGTTCTTTATTAAATAGGTTATTAATAATTACGTTATATTGAAATTAATTCGTTGGTTAACGAAATCGTAGTGGCAAGTACCCAATTAAGAATCAAAATTGTACCAATTCTTCTATCCATCTTCCAATTATTACTAGGCACAAGTCCTAATAACATCAAGATGTTAATTATCAAGGCAATAGAGGTAACCTTTATGGTATTGGTAACTTCGATGGGGAAACCTTTGCTGGTCTGATCTTTACCCATTAATAATAAACCACTAAGTCCAACTGAACATATGGCTAATAACGGGCCTCCGAAACAAGCTCCAAAGGCCATAACAGGCATCCCCATTCTTGCGATTGTGAAGTTTGAAATCAAATCTCCAATTGAATTACCCACAGCAAAAACGGTAACACCTAAAATATCATCACTCAAGTTGAAGATTATAGCGATTGACTTCAAAATGCTAATGATTTCTGTAGCAAACATGGATATCCAACACAATGCACTGATAAATCCCAAAATTGCAGCAGTATTATTTATTATTTTCAATTTCCGGAGTGCTGATAATTCACTATTAGCTGAACGAGTTCCTTCAGCTAAAGCAAAGTAGTGGTAATTCTTTTGGTAGACATACCACAATAAAACCGAAATCGGTACACAAACCAACCAATAAAATACCGTATTTATAGGCATTATAAAAGAAAGTAGCAAGAAACCCAATGGAATCTGAATCGATACCAATATTCTATCAAGTCCGAAATCAAAATATTCTTCCTCTTCGTCTTCGTCATTATTATTGTCGTTATTGTTGAACAGATGAAAGGCCATATTGTGATTAAGAGTTTCCCTGAATTTAATCGCTTCTATTATTGCACCATCTCTAACTGGGGTACTGATTCGTAACAATACTGTGATGGGTAGGAGGATTATAGTACTCAATTTTGAAAGTACGTTCTGATCTTCCAATTCCAATAGTTGAGGAGCAAGTAGTTTAATTAGCAAAGTATCCTCATTTCTAATAATTTGCTCCCAAGTTATATGCTTATTCAATTCTCCATACTCTTGGACCTGTTCAGGGTCTGTTCTTGAACTATCTTGCGATGCAATAGATTGATGGTCATCACCAGCCGTACCATCATCATCAAGATATGGAGTTGGCATAGATATGGATTCCCTCACATCAGGAGCCTTTTTGTAGGAGGAAGGAATCGGAGCAGAATGAGGGCGATCCAGATCCAAATCCAATTTAATATAATTGTGTACATGAGTATGCTTGTTCAACTCCTTAAGAAGCTTTTTGAGACCATAAGATCCCGGGATTTCTGACTCTGGATCTTCATAGAGCTTGGTGCCATCACTATTATGTGAGCTTAGAGATTCTATTCCTGGTAAATTGGAAAAAGTGTCTAAATAAACATCTGTTTCCTGATCATCCATATCTTCATCGTCTCCAACGTTTCCGAACAAAAAGTTGTTCCTGATTCTTTGATCTTGTAATTTCTTTCTTGATCTGGCTTGTTGAACAGAATGGGTAGATAATGCAATTATCACGTATACCATATATGCCACGATCAAGATGATACTATTGATCACACTAATATAGGAATCAATAAGTACCAAGAAGATGAGTACCGATACCGCTAGGAAAAATCCAGCATCTCTGATGAATAATTTGGGTGATACTTTAAACGGATGAATTATGGCCATTGAACCCAAAACCACCGTAGTTATGAATAATGAAGCTCCTAGCAATTCAGATAACGCCAAATCACTGGAATCAACACTCATGGCTTTGTAAGTGCTTAGCACATCTGGTGAACTATTTCCCAAGGCCAACAACGTCAAGCCAGCCAAATTGTCGGATAATCTGAGGAATTTGGAGATAGTGTATAAATTGGGGCAAAGAAACTCAGATGCTGTGATCCCCAAAGATGCAAAAAATATCATCAACAGACCAATCAAGAGCGGGAATGATACACTCTTTACACTGGAGCAATAATACATGCTGAGATAGTTGATTTTACCAATCTGGTATTCGTCATTATTGCAATGGGTTTGCACAAATTCACACTGCTGACCTGAAGGGATGTTATAGACCAGTCCACAAGATGTCTCCTCGGTAGAATTCTGGGTAAAGACACTGGAGGTTTCATTTCTGATGACGAGACTTGAGGACGCCAAACTCCCAGTAATGGCAAATGCCATTACTATGACTTTGAGCATTCTCGTCATTTCATTTAATAGTGGTACTAAATTGATCAACTAGGCGCGGTCTTTAGAATGAAGATGAGATGTGAGGGAGGAGAGTATAGGGAAATCTACCGAAATCTACCCAAAAGGACATAATAGAAGACTGATCATAATAAGACGTCTGAAACGAAGTAATGACTAACGACGAAGTAATGACTAACAACGAAGTAATGACTAACAACGAAGGAAGTGACTAACATAATCGTTGGGCCTGCGGAAGTATATCGTTGTGGAACATCAAGCTCTGCTCATTGAGAAGAGCTCATTTGGTTGAAGATATCCAAGATAATATGATAATACCGATTACGTCTTATACAGTGGGCTTATGGCATATGACAAAATTGCCATGAAATCTACAAGAAATGTCTAGCTGATCATTGCACCACTCCCCATACGGGCACACGAAGGTAATCCCTTAATAACATAGTTAAACATGGAATGCTGCACCCAAGATCAATTAAATTATTCTCCAGTCCACTCAAAAGTAAAAACGTAACAATATCCCGTTGGTCATGGGTCAGAACGCCGTAATGGGTTCAACCTCAAAGGAATGCTTTAGCGTCACGAATGGCTGTAATTTTTGCGTTAACTAAAAATTGAGGAACATCGCACCTTTTTATACTCATTTCTAAGCGCCGGGTAACTCTATACGCTATTTTTCTATTTCTATTAGACCTATACTATACCGAAACCTATGTAACCGAATTTGGTTGTACCATTCAACATTTAAATTGATAACAATTTAGGTGCCTTCACGTAACCATTTTGCTGTCCTTTCAGAAGAGCTACTTGCTTTTCCATAGCATCAATAACCTCGAAGAACACCTTCTCGTAAACATCATTTCCCCAAAGAACATCCATATGTTCGTATCCTGGACATGAAACCACCTGTAATTTTGGCTTCATTCTCTCATTATGCTCCAAAATCAATTTTTTGGTTTCTTCGATATCCACTAAAATATCGGAATCTCCGTAGAATAATAACATGGGGATATTAAGATGATGAGCAATAGGAAATGGTGCTGCATTATGTACGGAATATTGGGGTGAGTTACACATTGTAGACAAGCTGGTCAATCCTATAGCACAGGTTTCATCAAACATTTGAAATCTTTTGGCGGTGATAATTTGGAACCAATGAATAACCGTTTTAACCGAGGTAACAGAAAACATATGGGGATATCCTATTTTCATTTGATCTTTAGAGATATTTTTTGATTTCCAGTTGAATAGTACTACCAAGGAAGCATTCACAACTCTCTCATATAGTTTAGGCCCCATAAGGTAAGCCCAAAACGAAACCGAGGGTAATATTGCCCTATAGCCAAAAATACTATGAAGAAATGTATTATCCTTGGCTGCATAGTCACAGATGGTTTTGAAAAGAGTATGGTTCAAGTTTCTGGGAATTACTGCCGGCGATAACCCCACGAAGAAATTAATTTGGTTGTTGAGGGAAGGCTTCAAACTTAAGCTGGCAAAAAGCTGAGAGCATCCTTGGGAAAAGCCAACATATGTCACCTTGTCATTTTGTGAGTAGTTCGTCAAGATGTACAGGATGGTATCGGGAATGTCGTAATAGGCAAATTCGTCTAGAGAAAAGTCCCAGAACTTGGGATCGGAAACGGATAATTTTAAATGCTTTCTTGAATACTTATTTCCCCGGTTATTTCCCAACCACACCTCCCAACCCAAATCCACCAATAAATAAGGTAAATTCTTGTTGTTTTCAGAGCCTAGAACAAAGAGCTCTGAATTGGTACATAAACCGTGATGAAAGTATGCGATCTTTCCATTTCCTTGATAAGTTTGACCTGGTTTCTCAAGCTTATGCACCACCAATAGGTATTCGTCTCGAGTATTCACCACATGTTCCCGTACCAAGTATCCGGACACTTCCGCTATTCCAGAAATATCACCAGCTTCGATGATAGCTTGTATTCTGTCATTCGATGGTAGTTTCTCTTGACCAAATTTATAACCTGTAGTCCGCCTCAAGAGTTCAAACAAATAGTTGACTTGAAGCAGAATAACAAGGGCTATCAAGTTGTAAAACGTTCGTACTATCGAAACTCTTTTCTGGTACACCATCGATACTATTGCCAAATGCTCTTCACAGCTACAAAGTGGTTCTTCTTTCGCGTCTCGTTTATGCGCGTGCTATATACAAATGCATAAGCCTCGGATCTCCTAAATAGGGTTCAAGCTTCACAGATTATCTATTTAAGTCTAATGCTATTGATAGTATTTGCCTGTTCCAATTAAATTAATATAATGTGGTAGTAATACTGAAAATATGAATCTTGAACTGGTTGATGAATGTTAAGAAGTATTTGAATTTGAAGATGTGGTTTTTCATGTTCATGACACTCTAAAAGATTCCAAACCACTTTTTCTGCTTTTCCAGGGTATTAGGGGCGTATTCACCATCTCTGATTAATTCCTCAGCAAACTTTTTATGCATGTCCATTTCTCTCAAGAGATTTTCTTCTTGTTCTTGTTGGAGTCTTTGTGCCTCGAGAACATGTCTCTCGGAAGGTCTATTCAAGGCATATTCGTTTTCGGTGGTCTTTCTGATGTTTTCTGGAATGTAATCGGTATCTCTTACACTTCTGATCGCAACCTGGGAGCTCCGTGGATGGTATAAATCTTCAACATCTTGATCAGTCAAACCCATCAACCGTTCCTTGATCTTCAATCTGAATCTATAGAAGTCCGACATCACATTCTCCCTTCCATCGTTCCAACGATGGAAAAATGCAAAATATACCACAATAGACCCTCCAAGAAACGAACCAAACCATCTGGATCCGGTATTTAATCTCTGGTTAGTGTCCACTCTTCTCAATACTTTGTACTGGCCTGGGTATAATTCCGAAGCAGGTCTTGGAGTATAATTCAACCGCTTCATCGTCTCATTGACTTTCTTATACTGGGTAGGGTTTTTTGGAATTGATGAGAAACCTTGTGGTTGATCACTTGGGATTTTGTATTCCGATGGGTAACCTTCAGGAGGCCTCACGTCGGTAGGATCATAAGGATTGTAGGGGGCCTTTGGAGGAGTCCAACCCTTGGGGTTTGGTCTTCTGTTGAAATCGGTCTTGTCGTTATCGTCCATGTCAGGTATTAGAATAGTGGAGTTTGATTTATATAATTTGTAACCTGTAGATGCCTCAGCGCAAAAATTACAGTTTTCACCCTCCACAAGTTATCACACAGAAATCAATCGATCTCTAACCCATTGAGATGTCGTTCTTATCCGATTTCCTCTCGTTCTTCTCACTTGAGGCATTGGACACTCGGCTATTACCCAATGAATCAAAGAAGCAATCAGTTGTTAAAAAGTCTAATCCAGTTTCAAAATGGCACACCACAGAATTCAAGTTTTATATGGTAGTGTTTGCCGTGGTGGTACCATTGATGTATAAGACTGCCATGGATGCTTCTAATGAGACCAATCCAAACTATCCTCATTTCAAGCATTTACTCAGTGATGGGTGGATGTTTGGCCGAAAAGTTGATAATTCCGAT
Source organism: Suhomyces chickasaworum (assembly GCA_030568495.1). NCBI lineage: Eukaryota > Fungi > Ascomycota > Pichiomycetes > Serinales > Debaryomycetaceae > Suhomyces > Suhomyces chickasaworum. Next base: position 63,603 of record JAJMGF010000048.1, read on the forward strand.
CAGCAATATGCTTTTTTTAGAAACAACTTTGGCTTGTTGGCAGGATTCATCATCATACATTGCTCATTAAGAAGAATATTGGATAAGTTGTGGAATATCTCCAAGAGAACATATTATGATTTTGGCTTCGGAGTATTCTTTCTTATGGCGATCCATGGAACCAATTGTCCAAGGCTTTTGATTCATATGATAATCAACTATGCCACTCCACGGGTTATCAAGAACAACAGAACTGCCATAATAACCACTTGGGTATATGGTTTGCTGACATTGTTTCTCAACAATTGGCTTTGGAATTATCCTACAGGAATTTCGGGATTGGATAATGGTTTCAAGGGTATTGTTGAAAGATGGGATGTTTTCTACAATTTTACTCTCCTTCGAATGATTTCTTATAATTCAGATTATTTGGAGAGATGTCAGAATAATGAGATTTCTAAAAGCTCTCTTGATGAAGTTGAAACAAAACTAAGCTCACTCTCAAACCTCGACGACAGACAAAGATTAACTGCACCATTACCTTTGACAGATTACAATATCATCAACTATTTTGCATATTTGACCTACACCCCATTATTCATTGCCGGCCCAGTTTTAACCTTCAATGATTTCATATATCAATCAAATTACCAGCAATTGCCTTCAGTGAAGGATTATTCAAGAACGTTTCGTTATTTTTTGAGAATGATGTTTTGTATTTTGGTAATGGAGTTCTTGTTGCATTTTATGTATGTGGTGGCAGTTTCCAAGACCAAGGCATGGCAAGGTGACACTCCATTTCAAATTTCAATGTTGGGTATGTTCAATTTAAATATCATTTGGCTTAAATTATTGATTCCTTGGAGATTGTTTCGTTTCTGGAGTCTTTTGGATGGTATTGATCCTCCAGAGAACATGATCAGATGCATGGACAACAATTACTCAGCTTTGGCTTTCTGGAGAGCATGGCATCGTTCTTTCAATAGATGGGTGGTGAGATATATCTACGTCCCCTTGGGAGGTGGAGGCAAATATAGAATAGCCAATAGTCTTTTGGTGTTCAGTTTCGTTGCAATTTGGCATGATATCGAATTGAAGCTCTTAATGTGGGGTTGGATGGTGGTTGTATTTTTGCTTCCTGAGATCTGCGCCACTATATATTTCAAAAAGTATGAACAAGAGTGGTGGTACCGTCATATTTGTGCTGTTGGTGCAGTGATCAATATTTGGATGATGATGATAGCTAATTTGTATGGGTTTTGCTTGGGAAACGATGGAACATTAGCATTACTTAACGAGATGTTCAATACCGTTAGTGGAATCGAATTCTTTATATTCTCCTCGGGGGCTTTATTTGTTGGAGCACAGGTGATGTTTGAATTGAGAGAAGCTGAGAAGAGAAAAGGTATCGATGTAAGATGTTAGTACTGGAATACATAACAAATATATAAAAAAATAAAAAAACTTCACACGGTATCTGATAAATTACTCAAGGCATCTGATAAATTATTTAAGGAATTTAAATCACAGTTTTTCTAATAAGAATAGTGCTTATTGAACAAGACATGCTTAGCAGACAATGTACATTAATAATAAAACCATAGAAGCTTTGTACGTATTACTTGAAAAGAAGCTTTACTTAGGTTTACTTGGGCTACTGATTGTTGGCAATAGACCCATAGGTTGAATTCTAATTATAATCATTAGAAGAGGAAATATTGTGGGTTTCTTTCAATGTCTTTTCTTGATCCTTTTCATGGCTCACTCAGTTTAGATTATAGGCTCATTCTCTGGTCTCATTCTCTAGTCTCAGTCTCTAGTCTCAGTCTCATGCATTAAATTCTCGTAGTGTACGTTTCCAACTTCATCAAGCTTCAAACCACCAACTTGTAACTCCACACATCCGCATCAAATGGCTCCACCAGTCCCGGTATACAATGAGAGAGAGGTACGAACAAGATACCGTGAACAGCTCGAAAATCTTGACAAGTACCAGTGTCAATTGAAGTCGTTATCTCAACACGAATGTACCTTCAAAACCTTCCAAGATCGATCCAAACCCCCAGAAATCGTATGCCTTCCATTTAAAAGACTCTTCCAACGTTGTTTGGTGCCAACCACGGTTAAACAAGATGGCAAGAAGGTCAAGATGGATAGATGGGTCAATATCGAAATCACCAATCCAACTACCAATAGAGACTTGTTTGAGGAAGAACGCTACAAGGCGGTAGTTTCAGAGTTTTTGGAAGCAGAGAAGAAGTTCCAAATGTTGATGAAAGAAGCCGAGTCCGATGCCCAAGGAACGTGAATATCCGGTGGATGGACTGGAACTTCAGCGTACCCCAGGGGACCCTAAGGTAACCCAGGACACTTTAAGAGACCCGAGTGTACCTCCAGTTCCTCTAATCCACTATTTCTGTAACGAATTATTTAACGAATACAATGGCTGAACATCAGTTTCAGTTTCAATGCAAGATTTAATTTATTAAAGTTGTTGGGAATCCAAGACCATTTTTGGATTGCCTAACTTAGAGTATCTAATATGTAGTTCCTTCAGCAGGTTGAGCCAATTTCTTGTTAGTTTGCGAAGCCATACTCTTTCTCAATTCAAGAAGCACTGTCTCCATGGTGTAGGATCTTTTCCAATTCTTCAAGGTGTCGAACTTGTCGATTACCACATGACCTTCTGAATCCACACAAGGCAAGTTAATCTTTGATACAAACTGGACGGTTGGTGGCTTGTCAGGGTAGTTGTCGTCACAGACGATACTCAATGAATAAATACGGTTTTCATGGGTCGAATGTGGTGGTCCTAAAATGGTACCATTCCAATTTGTCATGGTTATATCATCTTGATTGGTTAAACCGTATGAAATCAGTTCAGCTCCAAGGCCCTTTTCACCTTTTTCTAATTCTTCCAATAGCTTGAAGTTTCTGGGACTGATACTGTTAGTAATAAGGCCGATTCAACAGCATTTCTATGACTTACATCTTGGACATTCTCTGTAGTGTTGTCTCACCAGGAGTATTGTGACCCTTTATGGCGCACAGATCTGGGTCGTGCATACGTAGATCTTCTGGCATTAGACAAGTGTGAGTATTTGCTCAAATTGAGTAAGTTGGGGAAGAATGTCCTGAAAATATCTTGATCAAATAATTCTTTCTACCTTCAAAAAATTGTCATGGTTCTTGTCACAGTATGGCTGGTTACTGAAATTTCCTCACATTTCTAACCCAAAAAATAGGATTATTACCAGACAGTTTGAGGTGGTGGGTGGCGGCATTGCGGTATTGCCGCATTGTATAGATAACAGAAAAAGTGTTAGCACCTGAATCGATGCCTAGAAACATTTTTAGTTAATTTCCATTTCTATTTGTTATTTAAAACTCCTTCCTTTTAATCCCGTAAAAGACCTCCATCCTTGACTATTTTGGATAATTTGGATAATTGGGTAACTTGGATGGTTTTCTACAGGTATACCACTAGTGAAGTTGAGTGGATAAATGGAAATGTCGAAAAAGCAACTAAGAAAATAAGCACTCTCATTACTGTGGAGAAAACTCTATAACCTGTTCGGCTTAGTAAATTATTTGGTTACCTTCAGCCAGAACACTACTGATACTTCTATGGTTGAGGTAGTTAGTCTAGAAGATATCCCCTATATGCAGTACTTACATTGACAAGTTTCTCATGATATGTTTATGCAACAGAGCATAATCATCATAACATACAACCCAATGAGTAGTGCTCACTCGTCTCCGTTCGTGGAGCATCCTCGGAGATCTTTTACGGTAGACTCTGAAAACATCCTCAATGAGGAATCATCATTGAATTATCAACAAATCATATCCAAACTCAAATTCCAGTTGGAATCTTCCAAGATTGAAAAACAGCTCCTACAACAAGAAAAGGATTCCATAGAGAAAAGCTGTAAAGACACCATAACAAAAAAGAGCGAAGAGTTCAATAAGCTCAAGAAAGACTTCGATTTTTTGTCCGGTGAGAAGAAAGCATTAGATTCCAAAATCAATAACCAGTCCCAGATATCATCATCACAGATTAACCAACTTAACAATACGATTAATTCCATGAAAACAGAACGGTCTAGATTAACAAACGATAGACGTGAAGACGAATTGAAGATGTCTCGTATTTCCAAGAAATATGAGCAACTCAAATCTGAAAAGTTATTTCAGGAACAAAAAAACCATGAATTGAGCTCAAGGCTTAAGCAAATGCAAGAGACGATATCCAATCTACAAATATATAATGATGATCTTGTAAATAATTTGAAATTGGTATCGGATAAGTCTCAAGAGCTGATAAGTCGAGAGAAGCATTTGGAGAATTTGCAATTAAAGAATTCCAACTTGATGAAAACCAATTCTCAATTACAAGTGAAAATTGATAAGTTATTACAGAATAAAACTTCTGTGGAATTATTGAAACAAAAGAATAGATCATTGACCAACAAAATCGAATACCTCGAAGGAACCGAAGAGAAATTTTGTCGTTTGGAAATTGAAAATTTGGAATTACACAATAAATTCGAAGAATACTTCAAAATCATCGATAGCTCCGTCAAAGATGAGGCGTCAACCAACAGTGAGTCGAAGATTTCAACGTTCTTAGCCAAATTTGAAGATTTACAATACCGTACAGTTCTATTAGATTCGGAGAAAAAAGAATTACAAAGTGAATTAGAGAGTCTTATTAAATTTAGTGAGGATTTGAAACAGGAATTGGATGCAGCCGACTCAAATATTCTTCAGCTCAAATCAGACGGGAAAAATAAAGATGAGAAGATTCAGAAATTGGAGAAGCAGAAGTTATTAAATTCAAAAGAAATCGAATTCTTAAGAAAGCTGTTGGAAGACTTGGATAAAGAGTTCAAACAAAAATCAGACAACGTTGCTACAGAACAATATTTAAAGAACTTGGAAAAATTGGTTGATGATTACAAAAATGAGATAAGAGATTTACAAGGACAACTTGAAACTACCCAGGGTGCAAATAGAGAAAATCTTATTACTCATAAGAGACAAAGATCTGATACCGGACAAAGGGAAAAGTATGAAAATTTTGCTCAAGAAAACATCCAATTGAAAAATAATCTTCAACGAGCAAATACAAAATTAGTTGAACTTAAAGCAAAAGTTTCATCATTAGAGAAAATCAATACAAAGATTGAAAAATTACAGATTTTACAATTGAAAACCAATCCCTTGACTAAAGATCAATTGGTCAAACAAGCCACATTAGATGTGCTCAAAAAAGAAAACGAAAGTTTAATACTGCAGTATGTTAAAAATGATCATAGTAATATTGAAATGATACCTAAGGCAATATTCGAGAGACAAGAAAATGATAAAGTACTTTTACAAGAACAAATAAATCAATTGGTCAAGCGAATCCAAAGATTAACAGATGCATACACTCAAAAAAGTAAAGATATTTTGAATACAATTGCAAAATATTTTGGGTTTGTGTTGGAATTTATTCCAAGTTCTGTCAATCCAAATGATACTTCCAGAATCAAGTTAAGTTCTAGATTCACTAATAAAGAAGATTCATCTGGGTCTTCATATGTAATAATTGATATGGAGACCAAAACTTTGAAGGCTTACGGTAATGCTGAATTTAAGGAACTTTATTTGGAGTTACTGAAAACTTTTGATAAGGATCAGATTCCATGCTTTTTAAGTGCATTAAATTTAAAGCTTTACGAACGATACGTATCTAGAAATTGAGTTTTCTAAATATATAATAAATATATAATTAATATATAATGGATTTATAATACAATAGTATACAAATGAAGGGTCAAGATTATTGCAAACATTTTTCACTTACTAATTCTAATAGTTCAACGGGTTGTTTTTCAAAGTTCTCTAGATCTTTGACGGTAGTTTGCCATATCGGGCCTTGATTAATTTCTTCCAGCTTTGCTTCGAAACTCTTGATGAAAGATTTTAGCTCGTCAGCATTTCCATGTTTTCTCACAAAACTGTACATCCAGCCCCAAGCATCACCATTTTGAGGATCTCTATCAAGACTTCTTTGAAACCAAGATTTTGACTTGGCAAATTTTCCATCTAACCAGAAGAATTTACCAATGTTTAGAAGAATAAATGAATGATTGTCTGTCGCTTTCAATGCATCTAAAAATGCATTCTTTCTTTGTGATGACTTGGCGATCAATGAAAGATATTGATACCAAAGGAGAGGAGATTTGGGAATAATTTTGAGTGCCTTATTAGTCAATAGTCTAGCCATCACAAGATCATTGTTTCTTCTTTCAAGGCTGATCTTCTCATACCATAAAAGGTCACTTTCAGGTAACGCTAAAATTGCCTTGTCTAAAGTTGACCTGGCTTTAATTAACAGCTTTGTATGATGTTCATCAATATGTGCAGAAAGTATCCATAACTCGGGGAAGTTTCTGCAATGTTTGATACCAATGTCAACAATGTCTTTGGCTTGTTGAATGTCACCCTTTTCTAGTAATATTTGTCCTTGTTGCAAGTATAATTTGAAGGAGTTCGGAAACATCTCAACAGCCTTCGATGACAATGTGAGAATTTCATCATAGGAATTTGGCCTTCTAAATCGAAGGTAATGAATATATTTATACCAAAGTCTGGAATCACAGCTGGGTATTTTCTCCACAGCATTCTGATATAATTTATCAGCAAAATGATAATTTTTAGTTTTCACTTCAAGCTTAATTGATGCCAACCAAAGCGACTCATTGGTAGGTAACCTCGATAAACCTTGTTCAAGGATAATACGTGCATCTTCCACTTTATCTTCCACTTTCCATTTATCTTTGGAAAACATCATAACAAACAATTCATTATTAGGATTGAGTCTGATCGCTTCGCTATAATATCTGTACAACTCGGTGTAATTCTTCACTTGCTTCAACGAATCAAAAAGTTGTAGCCAATTGTCAACATTATTGGGAAATCTATCAATCAAAAATTGGTAAATGCAATTAGCTGTGTAATGATTAGTTTTCATGGTTTGTGCTTTGGCGTCCTTCAACCATGTATCAACTTTCTTGGGTATATTGATGACTTCATCCTTCGTCATGACATTCTTCACAATAGCTGCACATGTCTTTGAAAATCCTTCATGTTCCGATTTTGAAGCTTCAGTCAACCAATCAAATCTGGTAAGCAGATATGAATTTTCTGTTAGCCATTGCGCTTGTGACAATTCTGTGTGATAAATCTCTTCAAAAGCCTTATCCAACATTTTCATTAATTTTACTTGATTTAATTTTGAATTTTCACCTTCTTCAAGTTTACATGCAGTTAACCAAACATTAAAATTCCCTTTCAAGGTTTTTCTGGCTTTATTAAGTATACTTCTGGATTCTTTGTAATCTGATAAATTGATTAAAGAAAGCCAGAAACTCCATTCCTTTGGACAAAGTTCAACCGCTTTTGAAAGTAATTTTTTAACTTCCAAACTGTCATCTTCAATATCAATCATTTCCTTCCATAATTTGGTGTTAGTAGGTAAACTTTCCAAACCTTTCATCAAGATCTTTCGTCTGGATATAATATCAGATGAGTTCTCTAATTCAAATGCTTTTAGCCATAGCTTTTCTGATTTGGGGTTGAAACCTAACCCTTCAGTAACTATTCTTCTTGCAAATTTTATTCCATCTTGGATTTTCAAATGAGCTCGTATACTTTCTATCCAAATATCTTCATTACGAGGACATTTTTTGCATCCTTCTGTAAGGTAAAATCTAGCCATTTTATCATTTTTAGCTTGTTCTTCCAACCTTGCTGAAGCTATCCATGAATTGGATTTATGGGGCTCTGTTTTTCTCAAAGATGATAAAATCAACCTCCCCTTTTTTATGTCTGCAAAATGTTGGTCCATGTCATCGGGAGCTTGTTCCACGATATCTTGAGTGGTTTCTAGGGGTTTGACTATTTCATCCAATTGATTACTCAAGAGTTTCTCTCTTGCCTGTGAAATTGATTTGAAATCGGTCGATTGAGTGGATGAGTTCCCTGCTAATACGTTATCTGGAACGGCGTAGAATCGTTGTTGTTGTTGGTCTAACAATCTCGTTCTTTTATTTCTTCTGGTTAAGTCGCCTACCTCGGGTAAAAGCTCCCATTGTTCGGTGGTAACGGATGATAAACCTCGCTTTAAATCTGCAAACTTTTCCTGGAGTTCATTGGAATTATCATGAATCTCAACTTGAGTAACCTTTTTATTTCTTGATTTCAAGCGCTTTTCTATTTCATCAAATATCCTATCGGCTTCCTCGTCATCTTCGTCCTTAGAAACTTTATTAAGAAGTCCCTTTTCATTGGCATTTTTGGAGGAACCTTCCAAGGTTCCTTCATCATCTTCATCATCTTCGCCCTGAGTAATCAAAAATGACGGCTGTACTCGAGAAATTGCGGTGTTTGCACTGGTCACGAAACCAACCGCGCCACGGCCAATCCCTGGGATGTAACCAGGTGGAGGTTCTTGATCAAGAAACGCCCTTCTATCCATCAGTTATACTTAGTTAGTTAAGTTGGTTAGCTAAGTGATATATCTCGGCACGTGATCAGGTTTCGCGCGGGTAATCCATTCGAGATGGGCTCATGAAGTGAATTAAAAAATTTCAATCAAGAATCAATCAATAGCGAAATGTCAAAGAGATCAGCTTCCGAGGATTTCGGTGGTCAAGATAGCAATACTGCCATCAAAACAGGCAAGGATTCATTACCCAAAAGTAAGACTGGGCAAGATGAAAAAGATATAGATATGGGAGAATTCGAGGATCCATATGGAGATGATTTTGAATCCGATGGAGAAATCATTGAATTGGATGATAATGAAGATGATGAAATGGACGAAGAAGCAGCAAACAAGAAGATCGAGGAATTGGAGAGACAAGAGGATGTCAAGCAACCAGAATCCACCATTTATTTGCCACATAAATCCAAACCACTTGGACCTGATGAAGTCTTAGAAGCAGACCCTAGTGTTTATGAAATGTTACATAATGTCAATTTGCCATGGCCATGTTTGACGGTGGATGTATTACCAGACAAGCTCGGAAACGAAAGAAGAAACTATCCTGCTTCTGTTTATGTTACCACTGCCACTCAAGCTTCTCGCAGTAAAGATAATGAATTGATTACCATGAAGTTGTCGTCATTGGCCAAGACTTTGGTTAAGGATGAAGAAGATGAAGATGAAGATGAAGATGATGACAACGATGACTCAGATCCAATCATGGATAGTGAGACCATTCCATTGAAGGACACCACCAATAGAATTAGGGTGTCACCACACTCACTCGAGACTGGTGAATACTTGACTGCTACAATGGCGGAAAATGGAGATGCATACATTTTTGATTTGAGCTCTCAAGTTCAAGCATTCGACACTCCAGGCTACATGATTCCAAAATCGGCCAAGAAACCAATCCACACCATCAAAGCTCATGGAAATGTTGAAGGTTACGGTTTGGATTGGTCTCCATTGATTAATACTGGTGCCTTGTTAACTGGTGACTTGTCCGGAAGAATTCACTTGACTTCCAGAACCACCTCTAATTGGGTTACCGATAAAACTCCATTCTTTGCATCGCAATCATCCATTGAAGATATTCAATGGTCTACTGGTGAAAACACCGTTTTTGCCACTGCTGGATGCGATGGTTATGTTCGTATATGGGATACTAGATCCAAGAAGCACAAACCTGCTATCTCAGTGGCTGCATCCAATACCGATGTTAATGTCATTTCTTGGTGTGGCAAGATTAACCACTTATTAGCATCTGGTCATGATGATGGTTCATGGAGCGTATGGGACTTGCGTAACTTTAATGGTCAATCCAAGCCTACTCCAGTAGCCAATTACGATTTCCACAAATCAGCCATCACTTCCATTTCATTCAATCCATTAGACGAATCTATTATTGCTGTTTCTTCTGAGGATAACACCGTCACCTTGTGGGATTTGGCAGTGGAAGCTGATGATGAAGAAATTGCTAACCAAAGAAAGGAATTGCAAGAATTGCACGATATTCCACCTCAATTATTGTTTGTTCACTGGCAAAGAGATGTTAAAGATGTCAGATGGCACAAGCAAATTCCAGGTTGTTTAATCTCCACTGGTGGTGAAGGTTTGAACATTTGGAAGACTATTTCTGTTTAAGCATGGAATCTCCCAAAAATGCATAGAATGTATATTAGTAACTGATGAATGTTTAATATTTCTTCGCTGAAATCTTTTCGTGTTCGTGAATCTTTTGTTGTAGGACATTAAGCGAGTGTTTAGAATCTAACCAAAACTTGTTTTCTTGATTTATCATATTGACGTATTTCTCCAATACATTTATGCTTTTTAAATTGGCTAAGTACATCTTATGAGATATCTGTTCCAATTGGAGCTTCTTGCTTCTGATAACTTGTCGAATGGAATTTAAGTCGTACAGCTTTTCTTGACTCGATTCGATGTAGTTTACCAGCCTATTTATGTCCAAGGATTGAAGTTCCTGGTTGTTATTCAATGCCTTCTTGATATTATCCATATTGAGTAGGACCCATTTCTTCATTTGATCGGGATTTACCTGATGGTTCTGTTGTTCTTCATTGTGTTTTTTGATCTGTTTATCGTTTTGTTGTACGTTTTGTTGGTCATTCTGTTCGTTTTTGATGGCATGTTTCAAGTCTAGTTCTGTTATGATGCTGTTTAAAATTGACCATTCCTCATTGACCTTGTAAATTTTGTTCAATCGAGCTTGTAACGTCATCAACTGTTGCTTGATGGAGTCCTTATCATTATGGATCAGACTTAGAGACTGTTCAAGAACCAAGATCCTCTTTTCTAGTTCGTGGTGAACTTGACTCATATCAAGTCTTAACTTTAAAATAGTGCGATCAACTGCGATTAATGCGATTAAATATCATCAAATGTGATGGTTCAAAACACACAATGTCTGCGATAAAACGAGACTTGGCCAACGAATCTGATACCGATTCAAGTGACGATGACGTTTTGGGGCCCTCTTTACCTTCTATAATTACAAAGCAACCACCTCAGCAACCAAATAAGAAAAGGAAAGTGAAAAAAGCCGTGATTATTGATGATTATGACCAATTGAGTGAATTCTACAACTACTCATATAAAAACGAGTCAAAAGTAACATGTTTGGCTATAACACCAAACGGAGAGGTGGTGATCACGGGATTCAAGAATGGCATGGTAAAGTTCTGGAAGAAAGAAGTCCAAGACAACCAAACTTCCATGGGGGAGTCCGAACAAGGTAATGATGATGGATACGGAAAACTTACTTGTGTGAAACAATTCCTTGTACACCCATTGTCAGAAGTGTCACAGCTTCTTGTGAATGAAGGTGGGCAGAAACTTGTCACCATAGGTCAATCAGATGATTCCTTGAAGGTATTCGATTTGACATCTCTCGAAATGATCCAAGTGGTAAAAATCAATTTTATCCCCAACTCAAGAACCCCACAAAGTAATTGCTGGTATCTGGTAAACGGAGAAGAAAGGCTATTGGTAACTGCCCAAGATACCAATGAAATGGTCAGCATTGTGGATGATGAAATTGAATCGCTTTCTCCCATCCATAAGAATCCTATTCAAGCCATTAGTTTCAACCATAAGTATAAGTGTTTCATTTCTACAGATACTAGGGGAATTATAGAATATTGGAGTCCCGAGTCATTGGAACATCCCAAGAATGTGGATTTCAAATTGAAGTCAGAAACAGATTTATTTGACATGATAAAGAGCAAATCAAAAACTTCTTGTTTGGCATTCAGTGAAAACTTCGAATACTTTTCCTGTTATTCATATCCTGATGATAATATCAGGATTTTCCGGGTTGTGACAGGTAAATTGGTTAAAAAAATTCATGAATCTGATAAGGAAAACAATGTGAAGTCTACCAACATTAATTTGGATACTTTTTATAATACAAGAAACGTTGTATTCGATCATATCGATAAGCTATTGATCTATAGTTCATATTGTGGAATCAAGGTATTGGATCTTCAATCAAATAAGATTTTAAATGTCATTGGTGAAGTCGATCAAGGTACTTCATACTTGCAATTTGCTCAACTTGTTGTTCTTAACAGGCTGAAGGTACAAGATTTTGATTTGGGGATGATATCGTCCAAAAATTCCATCATCCAATCGCAGATCAAAAGAAGGCCATTAATCATAACTAATTCAGTCAGTTCAAGTAGCATATATGTGTTTGGAAACCAAAAAGATATTTCAATTAGAGACTTCAACTCAAGTATTAAGTCTACTTCTGTCAATAAACCGGTCAAAACCATAAAGTATTCAAAGGTTACACTCCATACTACCAAGGGAGATATTAAGATTCAACTTCACCATAAGTTGGCACCTAAAACATCAGAAAACTTCATACTATTATGTGAAAAGAAGTACTATAATAATGTGATATTCCATCGAGTAATTCAAGATTTTATGATACAAACTGGTGATCGATGTGGTGATGGTACTGGGGGGGAATCTGCATGGGGAGGTCATTTCAATGATGAATTTAATCATTTATTGAACCATTCAAAACCATTTATGGTGAGCATGGCCAATACCGGGCCAAATACAAACGGATCTCAATTTTTCATCACTACAAAGCCAGCAACCTCTTTAGATCGTAAACATACAGTATTCGGAATTGTTATAGAAGGATTTGATACGGTTGAAAGTATCGAAAAAACCGATACTGATAAAGACGATAAGCCGGTTGAACAAATCGTGATTCTATCCACTACGTTAAGTCGTTAAGTTGAACAAATTATTGGTTAGTAGTTATTAGATTCATTACAGTTGATTTAGCAATCTATGCCTATTATATTTAAGTGTAAGTTTACATTCAATGTAGACTTGTGTTCCACTCATTCTTCCTCACTGCTACTGAGATCCTCATCTTGCTGACGTTTTCCGCCACCTATCAAATCCCGTAAACTCATTGGCTTTTGACCTGAACTAGTTTCGGTAAATTTATTGTTATAGTTCTTTTTAGGTTGCAGTTGTTCACCTTCATCCAAATTGATTTGGATTCCTGGAAATTGGTATTCATCGGCATCACTTTCATCAGAATCATTAAACCGAATACCATTGTCTATAGGTTGTTTAGGAATTTTAGGCTGGTCATCTGCGGATTTTATATCATCCTCTTCTTCTTCCAAGACTTCTTGTAATTGATCTTCAAGATCTTTAAAATCATCATCAAGATCCATTGCATCATCACCATCTGCTCTTTCAATTATTGGTGCTGATTTTGGTTTCTTGGCACGTTTCTTTGCTTCAGCTTGAATCTTTCTCGAATCACGTAAAAATGGGGTTGATGCTGGGGCAGGTTTTTTAGGAAGTTTAGGAGGATTCTTCTTTGATGGAGTATTCTTTTTGGGTGGTTGTTTAACGTTTGCTTGTTTTTCTTCGAAATCGAAATCGTTCAAGTCATCGAAATCACTTTCACTAATGATAGGTTCATCTTTCTTAGTTTCTGGAGTATTATTTGCAGTCGGAGGTCTCTTGGAAGAAATTGTGGACCTTTGTGATGAGTATGTAGGAGTAGCAGGAGTGTTTGGACCAGTTGAAGGTTTCTCCAATCTTGGCTTTTCCTTCTCCTTCTCTGCAATTTTGGCATTGTTTTCCCACTCTTCGATTTTAGTCTGTAACTTGGAAGCATTTCTGGATTTGCTGAAACGGATGGTGCTATCTAACTTTCTTAACTGAATGGAATTAGAATGATCAGGATTATAAGTCAAATAGAAAGAATCATTGGTTTTATGCTTTTGGGTCAAGCCTTCGAAAATAATTGGCTTCTCTGGAACATCAGTTGAACTGGCTTTCAAAAGACATTCTTGATCATGCTGATATAGACGGAGTGGTTTAGATTGATCCATCAGGTCTGGAACGAACCCATATCTTATTGCTATGTTCTCCGATTCATTTATGGGAGCTATGGTGGAGATATTAAGTAACTCACTCAAATCAATCTCATACTCCCCATCTGCCAATGACATATCAATATGTGTAATAGTCTAGGATACTGGTGATGGAAATAGACAAAGAGACAAATGATAGAATTTTTTGTACGTCAAGATGAGAGCACTTGTAGGTGTCTAAGGTTTACAAGTGGCAATGGTGAAAAATCTACTTTTGGTAGTTGAATAGACGTTTTAGAAAGAAACTGGTAGGTTATAATTAATAGTTGTGGAGTTAATAGTCTTGGAGTTTTTTGCGTGGTACGACCGAGCTCATATAATTTTGTTACACACACCATAGGAATGTTTACCAAAGGAAATGAAGAACCCGGTGACGACAACAGCAACAACAGCATGGTGGATCGGTTGCGAGGGCAACAACCGGAAGTAGGGCTCTTCCATCCACAAGTACTCCTAATGACCGCAGGTACTACCACTGCCTTGGTGGTTGGCTACAGAGTATATAAGCGATTTCTGAGAATCAGAACATACCTTGATCTTACCGCCAATTTGCTAGACAGACAGCGGCCACTATACGGACGTGTTACCAGAGTTGGGGATGGTGACAACTTTCGCTTTTACCATATGCCTGGGGGTCTTTTTTTGGGGTGGGGCTGGCTCAGAAAGGTACCTACCGGGAGAGCACTCAAGGACGAGACCCTCATGATTCGTCTCTGTGGGGTGGATGCCCCTGAACGAGCACATTGGGGCAACCCGGCCCAGCCCTACTCGGAAGAAACTCTTGCCTGGCTCAAGCAGTACACTTTGGGAAAGAATGTTACCATTACTCCATACCTGATAGATCAATACAAGCGAGTGGTGGCTCGGGCACAAGTTTGGAAATGGAACGGTAAAAGAGATATCAGTGCTGAGATGTTGAGGGGAGGCTGGGGCATTGTTTACGAAGGAAAAGTTGGTGCTGAGTTCGGTCCTAATGAACAGTGGTATCGTAAATTGGAATCCAAAGCCAAGGGCCGTAAAAAGGGTGTATGGGGTCTCAAGAATATGGTTACTCCTGGTGAGTTCAAGAAACAAAACTATCGGTCATGAATTATCCAATTCCGAACTTCAGAATTGTGGCTATATTCATAATCATCAAAATATCAAAATATCACAAATCACTTAATTGTCACATTCACTTAATTATCATACAATCGTCATAATTATCATACAATCGTCATAATTATCATACAATCGTCATAATTATCATACTATCGTCATAATTATCATACTATCGACATAATTATAATACAATCGTCATAATTTTCAATTTTACTTTACTATTCCTTTTCATTGTAGTGGATATAGTTATTTTAGACAGAGTTGATAAGTTCACCTAGTCATAAATGTTTCACCAGGTTGATAATCTACTAATATGATAACTAATGGTTGAGATTAAGACTCTTTATTATTTCTAACAATTCACATGTCTTTTCTTTAGAGTAATTCACTTACAAGTTTAGATAATTCTTCCACGTGTTCCTTAGTGTTTGCCTCCGCATAAACTCTGACGGCATCCTCAGTTCCAGAGGCTCTAACGAAGGAACGTCCTTCTGGGTACTTGGCCACCAAAGCATCGATCTTATCTTGCATACCAGCTGGTTCCACCAAGGTTCTCTCGGCGTTGGTGGTTTTGAAAACAGTTCTGTCTGCAACAATCACCTTTGCTAATTTGTTTGGTAAATCTTGATAAGATTGATCCCATTGCTTTGGGGACAATTCCAAATAATGTAAGATGACCAAAACTGCCAATAAATCGGAAATAGCATCACCAACAGTTTGGTTGATCAATAGAGTGAATTGCTTCAATACCTCGACAGCTTCTCTTTCTGGATCATTTGAAGCTTCATAAGCAAAAATCTTCTCTTCTGCTTCAGGTGAGAAAATCACAGTTCCGTGACCATTGGCCTCGAAATACACTCCAATGTCAAAGTTTTCGGCTTCATGATGCAAATGTTTGACACCAGTAGGAGTACATCTCACAGGAATATTAAGCACTTGTTCAACGTATTTGGTGGAAGAACCGTTGGCGTAAGCAGTTTGAACAACACCAATGTTCAATTTCAAGTTGTGAATATTCTTAAACAATTGCTGGAAAAACAACGCAATCAAGGTGGCCATCTTATCGCCATCCAACAATCTAAATTCACCCACTTCTGTTTGGTAATATGCAATTAATCTGTCTGCATCACCATCAAAGGAGGCATATAATTGGTTTGGTTTTGGAGAGTCGACATTTTTTGGAAGCTTTTGGTTGGTTTTAACAAAGTCTGCTCCACAATCAAAATTCAATAATTCTGGAGAAGTATACTTATCATTGACCAAAGCAAATTCAATTTCGCTAGACAAATATTGTTGGATTAAATCGGAAACCTTTGGAGCTCCAACACCATTAGCAGCATCGATGGTGATATCAAGCTTTCCTTGTCTCAACTTAAAGATATTCTTGAAGGATTGGGCCATCTTTTCGTAATAGCCTTGCTCTGTTGGAGTTCCGAATTTTGAGTCATTCAAAGTTCTGGTTACATAATGCAATTGTGGAGTAGTGAATAATCCATAGTTTTTGTAGGTAGTGTTTGGTAAGGACTTGATACCATCAATAGAAGATTCCGTCAATCTAGGACTGGATTCTCTAGAGTCCATGGCAATGACAACATTGGCCTTTTCTTGTAAATCAATGCCAAGTTCCTTAACAATTTGAACAATATTTCCCACTAACTCCTCATGAGACAGATTGGCCAATTTGGTGGCATAAGCTTCCCATTTGGTCTCCAACATACTTCCATAGGGATCAACGATCTTCACACCATTATCCTCGGGTGGATTGTGGGATGCAGTCACCATCACTCCGATGGTTTGGCCCTTGAAGAATTTAGATCTTAAGGCTGCAACTATACCAACAGTGTAGTTGACATAGTCCAAATCTTTGGCCTTCATTCTGAACCCCGCGGTTCCATAAGTATACACAATGCCTTCGGGCTTTGGGTGTGCAGAGACGTATTTGTTTAAGGTTGTTTCAACGGACATTCTTGGTGGTGTAGGAAGAGTTGGTTTCCAAGCAGTTGGTAGGATCTATTTGAGGATATGGTGTGTTTACATCTCATGTGATGGTTGGTCATGTGAGACTATTCGCAAGATGATTCTAGTCCATACAATTTTTTGTGCAACATCACCAACCATCAAAGGAACAACCACCAAAAGCCAAAAGAATCAAAAACAAATACTGGAAGCTCTGGTTACAAACAAGTCACGAGACCGCCTTCATTCTATTTATACCAAGTTATCTCAGCATGTCACAAAAACCAAGTAAATTCACCAACTCATCGTTCCATAAAGAAGGCAAGATTGTGCCCATGTCTACAGGTGAAATGCCAACCAAGGCCAAACCGAAACCCAAAGATTCCGAATTTGTTCAAGAATTGGTTCAAACGGGTAAAGCCAATTGGAAGAAAGCACCCAGAGAAGTCAAGACTAGGTATCGAGGTATTTACATGATATTATTTTCCATTCCTTTTATATTAATACCATCCATAGAAATGTACAGAAGATTAGAAGGGAAATCAACAAAGAAGATTCAACAAGGTGAATTATTGGAGGGTCAACAAGTGAGAAAATACAATGAAGCGGAAAAATGGAGAGTGGAGAAAGAAAGTTGGATGTATAAGCTTTTCGGAAGAGATTTCTTTTTAGATGGTTTCACAAGTAAGACAATGACAAAAGATAAACATCAAGATCAAGATTCCAAGAAATAGATTAAAACAAATGCATGAAGTTATGATAGAATTTAAGTATTAATGATGTTTGAACTGTAAGGTTAATGATGTTTGAATTCCACCTTATAGTCCAAACATTATCGTTCAATTCATTGAGGTTTGAATAATGGTTCGTAGTTGAGTTTAGGAATCTTTAGCCCCATAAAATTAGGCTGAGAAAGTTTCTTTCTAATTTGGTCGAAATTATTCGTGGTCATATAATTAGTTTCAAGAGCCAGCTTGAAGGAGGTGGTGGTAGTTCGTAAAGGTGAGCCAAGCCAATTATCATGTTTCATATCTGATGATTTTCTGGATGATAGTCTTTCTGGAGAGTGAAACACTGGGTGGTTTTGAGTTATAGAAGGTAACTTGCTTGGTCCAGGATACTTCTTTTTGATGACTGGAAATCCCAATTGGAAATATCTAGGATGCATGATTGGTAACTCACTTGGTTTTGAATCCTTAGAGAGTTCGTTCAAGAAATTTTCCGAATTGAAATTGGGAACAGGTTCGAGCAGGATCCTTAAGTTTGAAATACTGGAGTTTAACTTTTCCACATCTAAACTGTATCTAGGCGTTTTTGAAACTAACGTCAATTCGTCATCGACGTCTTCATCTTGGGTGGGTGTGGTGATCAAAAAAGAATACCTCAAGCGTTTTGACTTTATATTTCCAACATCTTTGGTTTTTTCTTTCTTTTGAATACTAAATGGAATTGCCGTTGTTTCTATCTCAAGTCCCAAATCAAGTCCTAAACTATATCTATCTTTCAGCGGAGTACTTGGACGTGCAGTAAACTCTTCACTCGTTTGAACTGGTGTGCTTGAAGGTGAGGTAATTTTTGGGGTTTTAGACTTTATGATGTCTAAATATTCGTTAACCTCATTCCATTTAGGTAAGAGTGATTCGTTATATTTTAATATCAATGGGGCTTCGTAAATGATTTTTTCTTGGAATGCTTTACTAATGAGGGAGATGGTGTTGGAGCATAACTTATATGTCTTGCTTGTGGTAGAAGATATCTTTGGTGATTCTACTGAAGGGTCAGAATTGATTATACCCTCACATTTAGAATAGATCTCTTCAATCAAGAACTCGAAAAGTTCGTGCCATTTCTTATCCAAGCATGAAAACTTCAACAGTTCAATTCCGGAATTCAATAGGTTCCATTTTTCAATTAAATTATCGAATTTCTTACTAACGTCGAACCTTTCCTTAGGAAATGAAGTTCCTAAGAACAGATTGAAGTCATCTAATTGTTGTGGAATCATTTCAAGAGAGATGGAAAGTGGTTGGATTCTTTGAAGAAGCATAAGATAATCTTCGAAGTGGTGTTCATCTTCCTCACAAAATGTGGGTAATTGCATGGAGTTCATGGACTGGTTTCCGGTATTAAATGAAAGGTCATTAATTCTCATTTTCATCACTACTGTTTCGAGGTCAAAGTTGGTATTAGAGGGCTGAACTTTCCAATCAGCCAATTTGGATAATAAGCTTAGGCATGTTTCAATTTCATTGTTTACTGATTTGAGGATAAATGTGTCAATTTCGCTATACCTGACAGCAAAATTGACATTTTTACGCATGGTAAACACATACTTTTTCACATCCACCAAAAGATTGCTTGTTTGCTCAAGTTTTCCGAGTAAGACACTGGCAACATTAGTATCAGCGACATTACTAGTGGTTTCAAGGAGTTGACCAATCAAGGTGTCAATCTCTTCCAATTTCAGTAATAGATCAAGCACGGCATCTTTTCCGTGTACATAATGAACAAGACTCCTCAGCTTGTCCCCCTGATGATGAGCTTTCACCACACTCATTAATTCCTGTAAGTATTGATACAAATCTTCCACTGTCTTATTGACCTTGAATAGCTCATATTGTTTAATGGGTTCATCATTGGATGGGACAGAAACCACATCCATAAATGAAAATGAAATCTCCAGGAGTTCAAGTGATAAACCGTCTGACATCGATTATCGATTATCGATTACTCTCCTTATCGGCCTTGGCCTTGATTTAAACGTGGTGATGTTTGAGACCTTCACAAATGACCACAATACTCCCCTAAGTACCAGGTATAAAAACAACGCGTGAGATTCAGGGGTGGTTTGGAGGGGGAGGGGGGATTACGCGTACTTTGTGGCCTGACGGTAACAACGTAATGGGGTGGTAATTCAGACCAATATGACTCCTCGTCTAATTCCAAACAATAGCTCAAGGTTTCGGTATTTGTGTCATGCAATGGCATTTGAGACTTTTTGGTCATGTGATTGCGTGTCATGTGACTAGATGTCGATTTTGGTAGTACAAAAAGTTGAACTAAATTTTGGCGATGAGATCAACTTTATCACCAGACACAGACACCATGCCAAAAGCTCCCAACAAGAAGTTCACCACCGCGGCTAATGGTGGGGCCACTGTTTCTGCCGAAAAGCACGCTAACTCCGTGTTCAAATTTAATACCAATTTGGGCCAACATATCTTGAAAAATCCCTTAGTAGCTCAAGGTATCGTTGACAAGGCTGCAATCAAGCCCAGTGATATTGTCCTTGAAGTTGGTCCTGGTACGGGTAACTTGACGGTGAGAATCTTAGAACAAGCCAGAAAGGTTGTTGCAGTGGAAATGGATCCTCGTATGGCCGCTGAATTAACCAAGAGAGTCCATGGAACTCCTCAACAAAAGAAACTCGAAATCTTATTAGGAGATTTCATGAAGACCGAACTTCCATATTTCGATGTATGCATTTCCAATACCCCCTACCAAATTTCATCACCATTGGTATTCAAATTATTGAACCAACCAAGACCTCCAAGAGTGAGTATTTTGATGTTCCAACGTGAATTTGCCTTGAGATTATTGGCTCGTCCTGGTGATTCATTATACTGTCGTTTGTCTGCAAACGTACAGATGTGGGCCAATGTCACTCATATCATGAAGGTGGGTAAGAACAATTTCCGTCCTCCTCCACAAGTTGAATCATCTGTGGTGCGTATAGAAGTGAAGACTCCCAGACCAAATGTTGATTTTAATGAATGGGATGGTTTGTTACGTATTTGTTTCGTTAGAAAGAACAAGACTGTTGCAGCTGGATTCAAATCAAGTAACGTTATTGAAATTTTGGAGAAGAATTACAAGACTTATTTGGCTACCCATAATGATGCCATGGTTGACGATAAAGCATCTATGACTGAAGTTGTTAAGAGCAAAATTACTCAAGTATTGACCGAAACCGGATTCGCTGAAAAGAGAGCTGCCAAGTTGGATCAAACTGATTTCTTGAAACTCTTATACGCATTCCATCAAGTTGGTATCCATTTTGCATAGCTGTTCTTAAGCTTTCATTGTACATTATATTATATTTAGCTAATATTCACGATTATGTTTTATTCTAGTAAATCTAAATCTATCTTCTCTTTGTTATTTTTGTAGAGTCTTTTTCAATCACTTCTCCAACACCTCCTAAATCTTCCAAATTATCTTCAGCGATACTAACTTGTTCTCTTCTCTCCCAGAATCTTCCTTCACACAAATCAAATGCTGCTTTCTTCAAATATTTACCCCTAGCATCTCTATTACTTGAAATGGCCCATTCCAAAAATTGGGCTCCGGTTCTAACATAAAATGTTCTTAATGATTCAAACGGTTTAGGGTGTGGTAACCAAGGTCTAAGATCAGGTATTTCATCCTCGTCTTCATCTTCTTCCTCCTCTTCTTCTTCTTCGACTTCTTCTTCCTCATCATCATCATTGTTACCTTCTTCACCATCTTCGTCGTCATCTTCGTCATCATCGTCATCTTCATCATCAGAGTTAACTTCTTCTTTCTCTAATTCTGATAAGTCTTCCCAGTAAACCTTAACACCATCTAACTTACCCAAATCAATAGAATAGAAGGAATCCAAAGTAAATTCAGAATCAGCTCTCTCATATATACCTCCATATATGTATAAATGGTCATCAACAACACAGGTAGTGGCATTGAATCTAGCATGAGGGAGTTGGTTAACAATTGGATACTCAATAGATTGTTCCTCCTTTTCTTCTTGCTCCTCCAACTGTTTCAATTTTTCTATCTGAGACAACTCACCTTCATCAATCTCTTCATCTTCATCATTAAGTTTGGCTTTAGCCAAAATATTATTCAAGATATCCTCTAAATCCTCATCACGGGACTTTGCTTCTTTAACTTGTTGCTTCTTTGCTCTTTTAGGTTTAAGAGATAAATTATACCATCTGTTAGTCTCAATCTGGTAAGAGTATAATTGATTAAAAAATTCAGATTCAAGTTGTTCCTCGCTCTCATCGTAATCATAAACTCCACCAAACATGATACCTCTGTTTTTGTGGTATACTAAAGAACAACCCACTCTTTGAGAAGGTGTAGCACCTTGTTTTCTTCTTCTCTCAAATCTTATACCCTTGGGGTCTGCTTTCATTCTCAAGATCCAACAATCAGTTAAAATCTTACCCTTTTGTAAACCCTTCTTGGCCTTAACCTTACAATAACCACCATATAAAATAGCACCATCTGCAAATGGAATGAATGAGTGACCTGATCTAGCATCAGGAATAGGATGGTTTGGAGGAAATTCGACTTGGGTCCATTTGTAAGATGTGATATCAAATACCCAAATATCGTTTAAATAAGTGGTTGAAGTACCTAAATCACGGAATCCACCAGATAATATGATATAGTTTTTCCAAACCGCCATTCTATGACCGGATCTAGCACTTGGACCCTTCTTTTGATCGATTTTGGTCCATTCCTTTGTATCAGCATCGAAAATCCAAGTATCACCATAATGGTAGAAAGTAGACTGTTTGGGAGAAGAAAACTCACCACCAAACATCAACATAATACCAGAAGGATGTGAGCACATGGCATGGGAAGATCTGGGTAATGGAGAATTCTTTGAAGAGATTTTTCTCCAAGTATCGTTATCTATAGTATATGAATAAAGCTCATTATAGAAGTGTGCTTTGCCATTGATACTGGATTCACCACCAAACAAAATCAATTCACGCTTACCATGGGTAGGATTGGACACCATGGTTGGATTCAATCTTTTGCTTGGCTTGTCACACACCTCGATGGTAACTGCTTCAAAAAGCTCTTGCTCTTTAGCATATTGTTGTAAGATCTCATCGATATCTTGATCATCTTCATCTTCTCCTAACTTTTTGGCTAATTTTTTGTCCTTGATCTCTGCCTTCGATAGATTCTTCTTCTGCTTTTCAGCAGTTCTAGCCTTTTTGGCTTCTTTGGACTTTTTGTCTTTCTTAGCCATGTTGTAGTAATAGCTGTTCTATGGACCAATTTTTCAAATTTTCACCAGCAATATACAGGACGAGGTTTTGCAACCATTAACCACCAACCCAATCATCTTGATACGAACTAACGTAGTTGATCTACTGAAGAATGAGCCGTATTGAATATTACTTTCTCTAATTCATATTCTGGTTGATGTTGAATACAACTTGATACAAATTGGTTGTTTCACAACTTTGGTGTACAATAGGATTAACACATAGATTAGTTTTAATGAATCATTATAGAAACTATTTCCATGGAAAGTAAGGAACTCTCAGATGTTAGCGATCTTGTGGTTTGTGTTTGTTGGTCTCATGTTTCACGGAATACCATGGATACTTGCTAAGTTTGGTAAATCCAGAACATTACTAAGGTGGTTCACTTATGAGGGGCGGAAAGATTCGTTCCAAGACCGGGTGAACGTCATAGAGTGAGCAATTGAAGAATGTCACAGAGTGAGCAATTGAAGAAGGTGAAGGAGTGAAGGAGTGAAAACGAGGGGGTTGAGTGTTTACGTCTATTGAATTCATTCTTAGAAATTCGCACTATTATTAACTTTATTGTTCACTATCACTATCACTTAACAGGTTGTCATTTGGAACAGAACAGACCGCCTCGCGATGTAACAGCCAAGTGGGTTAATTAAAGCAGTTTATTGTTTACTGGTGAACTTATGTGCTTATGGTTTACATGGAGGTATTGGATTTAAGTCATTCTGGATCGACTCAATTGCTTGGAAGTTCGCAACTGTTCATCTTTAGCATTGAAATTTTCATTCTGTGGTGAATTTTTCTAATATTGCGGGGCAGAACGTTTCACTAGTTTAATGTCAGATTGAATAAGATCTACCCCGCAGTGGAATTAAACCGCCAAATTAACAACGAAACCCGATCAGAATTGCTTCATTACAGCGAATTGGCCCATCGCTCACAGTTAAAGCCAAGTGTCATGAGTCAAACGGTTTTCGATCTCCATGAATGGCAAGGGTGTGAGCGGTACCACTAGGGTGAGGGTGACGGTGACGGTGATTGTGGGGAACAACCTACGAGTGTTACCTAAATTAGAAATGTACCCGGGCATCGCTTCATACATCGGTGGAATCTCGGGCAAACTATGACATCTTCATAGTAGTGGTAAAAATTATTAAGAGCAAGGCGGGATAGGATTTGGGATCGACATTCCCTCTGAAAATGCAGGATTGATTTAAATGTCTGGGGTGGTTCGTTAAGATTATTTGATCTATGGTAAAGAAATCCCCTTCATCTGGCTTCCCACCTCTTTGTCATGAAAGAAAAGAAGGAAAATATCTCTAATATTACAACCACCACCAATGTGGTGGTGGAAACACCACAAGAAGAAGGAGATAGCTCGAACCTTTCATACTTCAATCACAGTAAGACTGAAAGAAGACCACCATTAGAATATAGACCAAGTGAGTTCGAGTTGAATGTTCGTAACGAAAGAAATGGACCTATGGAAGCGTTTGAGATCGGTGATGAGGTATTGGCATCTCCTGTTTCTGAAGATGGGGAAGAAAGAAAGATGACATTCACTTATCCTTCAAAGAACATTTATAGATATGCAACAGCATGTGGCTGGGCATTATTTTCGGGATTTTGTGATGGATCAGTTGGAGTACTTTTACCATACATTCAAATGCAATATCATCTCTCATACTCAAAAGGTGCATTGATCTGGTTGTCATCTTCAATAGGATTCATCTTGGTGGCTATCTTCGCGAGTACTATTCATAATACACTTAAGCGGACTTCAATTGCCGTTGGTTGTCTCTCAAGTACCATAATGGCTATTATGCTTTCTACTGGGGCAAACTTCCCAGTTGTGGTGGTTGGATTCTTATTCAATGGAATTGGAATTGGAATTGTTGTGTCTCTTTTGAATGTATTCGTCAGCAGTTTCGAAAATTCATCAGTAGCATTGGGTTACTTTCATGGAATTTATGGTTTGGGGGCTTCAATTTCTCCATTGATTGCAACTGCATTTGTTGAAGCTAATATAAAATGGAATCTTTTCTATATTATTTTGGCACTGGCCATGTTCATATGTGCCATAAATGTTTACTTTGCTTTCGCATTTGGTGAAGATCAGTTGAAGCAATTTGAACCCAAAGAACAAAATCAACCTGAAAATCAAAATTTAATGGTTGAAGCTCTCAAGAATAAAGTCACTTGGATTAATGCATTCTTTGTGTTTTTCTATCAAGGAGGTGAAGTGGCAATGGGTGGATGGACTACCACATATCTTCGTGATTATCGTAATCACAAGCAAGCTTCAATCGGTTATGTAACTTCTGGTTATTGGTTTGGATTGACCATAGGAAGAATATTCTTAACAAGTATCATATACAAGTACATTGGTGCAAGAAGAGGTAATGCTATTTTGGCAGTATTATCCATAGTGTTTGTACTTTTGACTTGGGTTATTCCACTATTAGGAGTTGAAATTGCAACCATTACTTTGGCTGGTATTTGTATTGGTCCAATCTATCCATTAATGATCACATATGTTGCCCTGGAAGGATTGATTCCCAGAAAAATCCAGGTGGTTTCCTTAACTATAGCATCTGCGTTGGGCTCATCTGGTGGTGCTGTGTTCCCGTTTGTGGTTGGGTTGATCTCACAATTCGCAGGAGCTTATGTGTTATTACCCTCCTTCATTGCTATTTTTGGAGTGATGTTACTACTTTGGTTATCGTTACCAAACACTGCATACAGAAATCCTGGAAAGGGTCCCAAAGAATTCCTCAAGAGAATTTGGTAATTTGATGATTTAATAGATAACTGATAATAAATATATATATATGTTCTAGGTGCACTCCTCAAATCCCTCATCTCAATCTCAGACTCACACTGATTTACTTATGATAGTAAAGCTAGATGAAGTTGTCCGATCCAAATTACAGTCCCAGTTGACGATCAATTCATATGTCGATGCAATCAGAGCTTTGGTGGAGAACAGTGCCGATTCAGGTGCCTCCATCGTGAATATCAAGCTAGACTTGAATAGCTTGGGTATTACCATCGTGGATAATGGAACCGGTATAAGTCGAGAAGACATGGAAAAGTTGGGGAAACGAAGTTTCACTTCGAAATTATCCCATCCCTATCAATCCATTGGTACATATGGATTTCGTGGAGAAGCCCTTCATTCCCTCAATCTTATCAGTCAAATGTACATCACATCTTTGGTGAAAGATAGAGAAAGGTATCAATGGCGAGATGGCGTTATCACCCAATTGAGCCAGGATGGTCAAGTCGATTATTCTACCATGTCCTACGAAGAAGATCTATTTAATCTCCAAACATACGGCTCAGGAACTTGTGTGGTCATTGGTGATCTTTTCTCAGACATCCCAGTTAGAAGAATACAAGAAGTGTTGGTCCCCAGAAAGAAACATATTGAAGATTTGAAACGAATCATGTTATGCGTTCTTTCCAAAGTCCCTGGAATTGGCTTCCAAGTATTTTTCAAAGATAAAAGGGCACTGGACTATACGCCGTTAATATCCATCAACCTCAATATCTCGAAATCTGAAACCTATACCTCAATGTTAAAACGGCTTTATGGAGATTCTTTGATTCCACTATACGAGCTGGTATCAGCTTCCTATGATAGAATCGTACTCAATGGAGTAATAGGAGTAGACCCCATCAAAGAGCCTCATCATCAATATATCTTGGTGAATGGTCGATTGTTACAGATCGAACCAAAGTTAACCAAGGCAATCAAAAGAATGTTTTCTAATACCGGTTTCTATAACTCCCAAAATAGTCAAAAAAGTTACAAAATCCAAAAGAAGTACCCAGTTTATTTGTTCAGTGTATCATGTTCTACAGAATTGGATGATTTAATTGCATTAGGCACTAATATGTTGACTGAAAAAAACCAACAGATAATTTTTCGAATGGTGGAAAGTGTTATTGAAGAATTTCTTATGAAACATGGGTACCAAGTGTCAAATTTAGAGCGAACAACCATTAGTCCCCAAAAAAAAATTGATAAGATTGGCGTAATTAGTCCGATTACCCGTACCCCGTCTCCCAAAAAGCGTTTGTTGAAAAGTTGGAATGATTTCATAACGCCAAAGAAATTAAAAACGTCATTTGTTGACCCCCCTCTTCTTCCAGCAGAGGAAACATATTTTCCACAAAAGAAATTAGAATCAGAAATACATATCAGAATAGGTTTGAATGATTTTGATCAGGGATATGAAATCATTGGTCAATTGGATTTAAAGTTTATTCTTGTGAAACTACCTTTGAAAACCGGACCCTCCTTGGTAATTCTTGATCAACATGCATGTGATGAGCGAATACGGGTAGAGAAATTATTTCAACAATTCATAGAACAAGTGCAAAATCCACTGGTCAATAACAAATTGAAAATTCACCGTGCGATTGAATTTTGTGTGACCAGCGATGAAATTAAGATGTTTTCACAATTCCAAGAAAATATGGAAAGATTTGGAATCTGCTACATTTTAAACGAGCACATGGTGCTCGTTACACACTTGCCGGAAATAACTATAGAAAAGGGTTTTGATGCTGAATCGATGAAGAAATGGCTCGTTCAACATATCAATGATGTTGAATCCAAGAAAAAGAGTAAGAGTTGGGACGGGATGGCTGACTGGTTTCAGCAGGTTCGTAATTTACCAACAGTTGTTATCAATTGTATCAATTCTAAGGCATGTCGTTCATCGATTATGTTTGGTGATAAGTTGACTCGAGGCGAAATGATAGGCTTGATTGAAAATCTAAGGGGATGTAAACTTCCCTTCCAGTGTGCTCATGGAAGACCCTCAATAATTCCACTAGCAAATTTAGGACCATAATGTACGGCTACTTATTTATAAGAGATTAATAACAAACCCATTAAAATTGTGTAATCACAGTGCAGATAAACATTAGATTTATTTGGTAGTTTCATCAAAAAAATGGACGAGTCCGGAGTCGAACCGGAGACCTTTCGCATGCTAAGCGAAC
>JAJMGF010000049.1:0-85368 GCA_030568495.1 Suhomyces chickasaworum
ACCTTTTGATGTCCTGCATAAGAGTCAAACGCTCTACCGATTGAGCTAACCAGGCTGTTTCGTTGACGTGAAATATGCATGATCGTTGATGTTCTTTATGAGCCGCACTTTCCACATTAGGCTTTCTCAAGATCTATCTTCGCTGAGAAGGGTATTAATATTAGTGGAGTGTACGGTTTTTTTCTTTAATTTTTCGGTTACTTTTCTTCTTGCTTCCAATATTTCCCCTCTTCAGTTCCTTTTCTTCTTTACTTTGTTTTTCCTTCGATTTCTCTTCTCTTTTTCTCTTCTTCTCTTCTTCTCTACCTCTTGTCATATTTTCTAAGGCAATAACTTCGGTGACACAAACGTCTTTGTGTAACATCTTTTCCGGCTGCAAATTTCACCTCGTAAACCCTTCCTGCTTACCAACACTACAGTCACCTCGGTTACGAATTCGTTAATTAGTACTATGTATTATACATATCATGCTGGTTATTAATTGGAGGTCTCCTTGCTCATTAGTTGATCTAATGAATACTTCTGTTGAGATTTGTCATTAATGTTCTCAACGTCATCATTAGAGAACAAATCGGTGTTTGGAGTGGAGCCACTATGTATTTCGTCATTCTTAGAATGGTTGTTGTTCCATGACATCACCAGGTTGGTGGTGTCATTTCTAGAAGCTGCTTTAGGAGAAGAGTGGTTGGTAAATGCAAAGTGGTTGTTGGACACGAGATCCTGAATTTCATCATTCAACTCGGAATAATCATTATTGGCATTTAAAATGGACTCGATGTCTTCGGAGTCATGGCCACTGGTTAAAAAAGGTGATGATGGCATGTTTGCCACCACAGCCTTTTTACTATTCAATCTCCCACCCTCGGTTTTCTTGTTGGAAAAGGTTTTCATATCGGGCATATTAGGATGCA
The DNA here is from genome assembly GCA_030568495.1 of Suhomyces chickasaworum. Taxonomy (NCBI): domain Eukaryota; kingdom Fungi; phylum Ascomycota; class Pichiomycetes; order Serinales; family Debaryomycetaceae; genus Suhomyces; species Suhomyces chickasaworum. The sequence continues at coordinate 912 of JAJMGF010000049.1, forward strand.
AAAATTTCACTTGGGTTTCCATATCTTCAATTGGTGTCTTGGTATCTCTGGGGGTGATTTGGTCCTTGGGTGTAGGCTCAGTAAAGAGAGTACTGATCCATTCATTGGCTGGACTGGATTTAGCACTTCCTTGGGTAAACGACTTTTGTATCATTTTCTCGAAATTAGCTATATCATTGCCTGGAGATAATCTATCCGATGGAGGACAATTTTCTTTATCCTCTCCATCATCATAAATATTGATCACTCTGGTATTGATTTTGGTAGCCATCATAGGTGGTGTGACACCCAATTGATCTTGAGGTAAGGGATCAATATCAGTTAATGGACCACCAAAATTATTCAATTGATTTAAGAAATCCGTAGCGTCATTATAGTTCGGTACTTTTCTGTTGTATGACTCATTATTATATTGATTGCTGTTCAGATTGCTGTTCAGATTATTGTTGAGATTATTGCTCAGATTATTACTTGGATTATTGCTCATATTATTATGTTGAATCACTTGGTTTATGGCCGAAGATGTATGTGATGGGGTAGCAAATTTTCCAGTCTGTGGAGCAGGTGATGATGCATATTGATTTGCTTTTCTCATAGCAATAGCGGACAAGCTATTAGACCTATCCCTGGTGGTGTCCATTGATTCGACAGCTTCGGTATTCTCTTCCCTGTTTTTGAGTTCTTTCTTGTATCTTTGCTGTTGCAAGTACTTCTTCACAACATTTTCTGGTCTATGAAATCCTTTGTTTCTAAGGAATAAATGACAAGCATTACACAATGGACCATACATGCCTTCGTAATGTTTTTTGTCGAATTGAGTGGCTCTGTGAATAGCGAAGTAGTTGGGATGAAATCCAGTTTCAAAGTATCTCCAAGCTATCGAAGAAGTAGTTGCACAATTACTGTTAACACATACTAAGCCATGACTCTTTGGGAGTTTTGTATGTGGAATGGTGTGACATTTCTTGCTATCCAAATCCTCCAAATCAGGTAATGATTGGAAATTATCATGCATTTTATTTGTAGTTATTGTGGTGTTTCCATTTGGATTAACATCCTGATTACTGTATGGAGGTTGTTGAGGAGTGTAAGGAGACAATTCATCAAAGTCTGCATCTTCTTCTTCCTCGTCATCTTCTGGGATCTCTTGGTTCTCGCGGTACTCTGTATCATCTGTACTATCAGACATAGGCTCTTCATTGATTGGAGATGAAATCATGTTTGGAGTTTGATTAACCATTGATCTGGTACGAATTGCTCGTTGAGGACCATCATAACGACGAGGTTTCTTCAATGGCTTATCAATAATCTTTGCCAGCAAAAATGGAGCCAGTTTAAATCTATCTTGCACACTTTTAGCATCATACTTGGAAGCCAAATTGAGTTTGTCATGATTCATGATATTATACATGGTTTGACTTGGGATATTATTAAAAATGGGTAATGACTTGGTTCTGGTTGCCTTGACAGCAGCAGCTGAAGATGATGCCATAGGGGTGGGCTGAACCGGTCTTGGTTTTTTTTGTGGGTAACCCATAGGTGAGTCATTTGACCTTTTATGTGACTCCATTGGACGAATGGTTTGTACTTGCGGTTGAGGAGCAGGAGATGCCAGTGGCGCTTCTGGATTTCTCTCTATGGTGTGTAACTTAAGTCTGATTTCGAGGGTCAATGAAGAAGTATTGGATTTGTCACCGAATAAGAAGCTAGCGGATAAATTTTGGCACACTCTTCCAGGAATTAAGTGTTGTTTTGACGAATTCAATAACGATGAAAGTTCGCCATTAGCAACAAACGGTTCGTCCGGTTGTTCTGTGGTGTCCTTATAGTAAACAACGTAGTCTTCTGTATGAAGTTTGAAATTCTCGGGTGAACTCTTGACGATTTGTTGTACACAGCTCTTCAAGTCAAACGCCCCCAATGTTATTTCCTGGTCTTCGTTAGCCATGGGAATTTGTGCTATTTTCACGGCATATTGGTTTTTGGATCTAGACAAAAAGATGGTGGAATTGTTGTTGAATGAGTATAACACCTTGACTTGCATCCGTCGTGTCTCTTGATTCGACATGATGATGGGAACAGAAAAAAGAGAAACACTGGAGAAGAGTTGGGATTAGAAGTGGTGAATTAGGATTTGTTTTGAGGCAGACAAAGAACCAGAGATCACGAGACAGGATGTTAGGCACGGTAAGCCGGCTTGTCAGTGATAATCGATGCAACACGTTAACCACGTCAACGTGATCAAAACAACGCGACGCGATCGCGATGGCACCGCGATGCGTGGCTGGCCGTCACTGTAGACACCACGAGAAGTGGACTGAGCAATGATCATTGGCGGTGTGGCGGTTGGTGTTCTATTAGAGCAACTGAAATGATGATGAAACGGCGTGTCCCTTTTGGTCCCTTTTGGTCCCTTTTGGTCCTTTTGGTTGCTCGACGTGTTTGATCCGAACCATTCCCGAGGATGATAATTGGGCTGATGGTAGTGTGCACTGGTTATTAGTAGGAATGGTCATCGCGAATTACGAGAGGAAGTGTGTGGACTGTGCGAAGGTGCGTAAGTGCTATTGTTGGTGAGGGATGAAACGATCGGAAGGGGTATCCAACTGTCTAATGAAACACCGCGGAACACTTGGGTAAACTTGAGAAAACTTGAGGAAATCTTTAGAAACACTTGAGGAAATACCCGAGGCATTGACGCATTTGCAACCAATTGATACCATTTATGGTAAATTCTTTGGTGAGTGGCTGAAACGATCTCAAGACAACAAGATTCGGAGCCGGTTGCGAAACCTGATCTAGCAGCTGTGTAGAAGACAAGAGACCATACGCCAGAAGAAGTTGGATGGTTTGACCCAAAATTGATAATTGCTCAATTTGATAGACTATTCTGTAGAGAGAGCTGTAATTGGACTTATTCATCAAATTTTGAAGGTTTTGGTGGGATGGATGCAAACAGACAGCAATTCGTTCCCTTTCCAATAGGCATAATAGGTCACCTAAGTTCAGATAATCATCCATAGAGGTGTTGAAGAAGAACTGTAAGAGTTCTGAATTTGGTGAAATGAAAACAAACTCTTGAAGCCTTGAAGACTCTTCTCTAATGTTGTAAACCTTAATTTTCTCATAACATATTGCTGCTAATCAACTACATTTGAGTTAAGATGAAACCACAACAATTTACAGAGTTCTATAAATTTCACAACATACTTAAAGGATAGTATACCATTTATTTCTATGCAATGAGTTGTGTTTTTGTACAAATCGGATCTTCTTAAATGAGAAGTGATATCGATTCGAAACCTCAAGAATTAGAGTATTGAGTGAAGATAGTAATTTTCAATAAAATGATAAACTACCTGGTCTCCATAACGAAACAGCAATGGCTACTTTCACAATGGGGCATTCTGGCATAGAACCGATCTTATATCTAGCAAATATGGATCGACTTCATATTCATTGATATCTTTGGCTTTAAGGATTACTCTCAATGAATAACCTAATCTCTCTGAACTGGTCGAGCAACTTTATTATCAGAAGAAACATCTTGTCAAGGAATCTTGTCAAGGAATCTTGTCAAGGAATCTTGTGAGAGGAAACACCTTGTTGAGGGATCATCAAACGAGAAGCATACGGTTGTCATTTGACATAGTACCATTATCCAGGTTTATGATTGAAGGCCCTAGTGATTTTGACGTGTTTAATGTTTCTTGTTAGTTTGATTTAATACCATTCAGGTACCTATCTATCGAACCTTAGTAGCTTTCTTAGAAGTCCTGGTCTTATCAGATTGATCTTTACTCAACTTAATGTTCAGCTTAGCTTGTCAAAGTTAAAGCCGTTGATTCAAATTGCATATTCTTGTACGTGTATTGACATATTGTTTTATGTGAAATGTTTAATTCGTTTTGGTTTATTGAGTTCTATTCATATATACATGGTTTGGGGTAAAAGTGGGAAAAAGTGGGAAAGAGTGATTTAAACTACTTCGTTATAATCCAACAAGATGTTTAATTTCCTTCATATTTTTCAGGGCGTTTTCACGAGCCTTATCTCCTCCTTCAAGGATGATCTTATCCAAGTATGGTAAGTCTTGCATCAAACGTTCATACATATGACGTTTTTCACGGAATTCTTCCACCACTGCTTCAGTGATATGATCTTTTAATTGTTTATGATCTTGAATCCATTCCAAATCCTTTACAGTGTCTTCCACCGTGGCCCTATTGATTCCAGCAAGAATTGAGATCAAATTTGATACTCCAGGTCTTTCAACAGGATCGTAATAAACTTTACCTTGAATTGAATCAGTGGTAGCTTTGCGGATCTTTTTAGCAATGGTTTCGGGACTTTCAGTAAGATAAATTGAAGAATTTTGGTCAGCATCAGATTTAGACATTTTTTTGGCAGAATTTCTTAATGCTAAGATCTTTCTCGATGGGGTCAATAACGTGGTAGGTAAGGGGAAATGCTTCTTCTTGACTGAATTGTTGAAACTTGAGGCAATTGTACGACATAACTCCAAATGTTGCACCTGATCATCACCTACTGGAACATGGGTGGACTTGTGAAGCAAAATATCGGCAGCCTGAAGTACAGGGTAACACAAAAGGCCGGCTTTGGTATTCTCCAATACGGAGTCTTGAAAGATATTACTAGTCAGAGATTGCTGAGCCTTCAGTTTCCATTGAGTCATCCGGTTTAACTGTCCCATGCTGGTTTGACAGGTAAGAATCCACCCCAACTCTGAATGTTCGGCCACTGATGACTGATGATATAAAATACATCTTTCAGGATCTAACCCAGCTGCCATCATACTAGCTATGGCTTCATATCTATGTTGACGTAAAGTCTGAGCTTCCTTAGGAATGGTAAGGGCATGCAAATCTGCCACTCCGAATATGAATTTGGTTTCAGGTGGAACATCCCCATTGGTAAGATCAACCCAACTACGAAGTGCACCGAGATAGTTTCCTAAATGAATTCTTCCAGTGGGTTGAATCAATGAGAAAACCGTGGAATTGGGTGGAAGTCTTTGGCTTGCTTGTGTGTTCTGAACTGTTTGAACACTTGCTGCCTTGGTTGACAATCTTCTTATACTGATCATAGTAAATGTTGAAGAAAACATCAATTCTCACGTCATAAGTGCGAAGCACATCAAACAGCTTGGTAGTGGATCAACAAGATTAGGGTTAAGTCATCTGCAATTCCTAGTTTAGTTGTGTTGGTTTCATGGACCACAGATTATGACATCCACCAGTTATTTAATTTGAAAATTTGAAAAGTGAAAAGTTTGAAAAATGGAATGTTTGCAAAACTTTTGATGAAGTGACTAATTCATTTCACAAAACTGATGGTATTTACTATAATCATTTTGTCTAAATAAAGAGTTTGTTATCAAAGATCTCCTCCAGGTTGAGTGAATAATCCCATATCGAAATCATTGGTTTCATTTTAAATAACTGTAAGTTCAACATGTATAAACTGAGGTAATTAAGTTAGTCTAAGTATAAAGAATCAATACAATTAGAATCACCTTCTTCACTTCCACAAGTATAACTACTGATTATTCTAGTGAATTATAACTATTAATTAATCTGGTAAATTATTACTATTGATCTAGTGAATATTACTTATGCTACATTATTCTATGATCTTATTTAATATTAACTATATGGTACAATTTGAATAGACAAGTCAAGTCGTAAGTGAAGTTCTCAATATTCAATATTCATGAAGGAGAAACCATGAAACAGGAGAACTTCTATTAAATTAAAGCCAAACCTAACACTTCTCCGGTGAATCCTTCAAGGAGTCGGACTTCTCATCTTCTGCCTTAAACCCACCGACAACATTATTGATTTCCACTCCACTTTTGGTCAATCTTCTCTCGAGTTTCGATCTCTGTAATTCTCTCCATCTGTTGAGCTTGGAATACTCATGCAACTTGAATCCAAACACCTTGGGGACATATGTTTCCTTGGAATGGATTGGAATTGCTTGAGGGAAGTTTTGAAAGAACATGGCTGGGAATGAAGTTCCAAAGTATGCTCCATCCACCACAGCATGACGACCAGATTTGGGGTTGAACAAATCTTCACATTTAGCACAATATAGCTTCACCGAAGCTAGTCTAGGCTGATCATTTAACCCGATAGGTAATAAGGGATGAAGCTGACAGTGCACACGGGGACAATAACCAAAGTCTCCGTTACGGTACTTCTCAAACATCTTGTTCAAACCTCTAGACGTCAAGATGTACCGGGCATGGATCAACCCGTAAAGAATACGGGCGTTGTGTTCAAGGGCATCCCGGTGTTCTTCCGGTTGCAGCTCGATGTCCACCAAGTCGGTGATGATATCGATAAGCGTTGGTAACTTGCTAACTTCTTGATTTAATCCGGTCAAATTGAAACGGTCTCTTATGTATTCATCATCTATGTCACAGAAGTATTCATTACCTTTGATTCCTAAGAAGAGATCGATCCAGTACTCTGTAAAATCCGACGACGAGTCAGTGACATACTCTTCATTAGCCATGTTTAGATGTGGGGGTTTTTTCAACAGCTTTTTCCACTAAGTTGACTATTAATAATGCTTTAAAGTCTTCTGGCCAATTTGTCGGTTCAGATGGGTTGTTTTTCTGCTCGTTTGGGCCCAATATACTGGTGGTGTTGGTTCCTTGATGTGATGATGCTCACTTTTTCTACTACACGAGTGGCTTCGCAAACCACTACCAAATTCCAAATTCTACATTCATTAGTTCCATCACTTGAACCAATTCCCCTCATTAGAGAAATCATCTGCCACTGTTAGTCAATCTGCTCGAGGTATCCAACTAGTGTATATTGTGTTTTAGAACCTGTTTCCACCCCTGATTCGTGTGATTTTTGTGCCTAACTGAGGTTACCTTTAGCTAACCACTTCTACTATTGACCACCATGAGGTTCTTGAAGTTTCCCACTGTTCTCCATGATGGTCAAATCCACGCTGTGGCCATCAATTGTGACAATACGCGTGTCGCCACCGCAGGTCGGGACGGCGTTGTTCTGATTTGGGAGCAAACCGCTTTCCATAATGCCACCTCGGCCAACCAATCTGGATCCATTGCCGGCCTTGTGCCGTTGGCCTCTCACACTCATCACCAAAAGGCATTGATTACCAACGTCCGCTGGTCTCCGGTGGATCCGTCGAAATATGCATCGGCTGACTCCGATGGGGCCGTGTTCGTGGATGAGAAAAAGGTGTATCCATTTCCTGGTAGGGATTCCGCCCAAGTTAGTGCTGTGATCGATCTTTCTTGGTCCAAAGATGGTCGCTTGATTGCCTGGAGCACTGCCAACGGCAAAACTTTGATCATTGATGTCACCAAAAATACATTCCAAGATCTCTCTCCGCTCCAGCATTTAGACATCCCAATCATCCAAAGAAGTGTTCTGTTTGACCCTACAAATAACTACCTCATCACTTTAGGAGATGACACCTTGATCTATTTATACCAATATGCCTACGAGAATGACGAATATCAATTTAGACTCATCAACAAAATCTCCAGACTCTTTAACAAAAATCCTTTGAGTGTTCATTACAAGCGAATTTCATGGTCTCCCGATGGAGAGTTGGTATCTATCCCAACTGCCAATAAGAACCAAACTGCATTGATTTCTCTCATTTCCCGTTCGAAAAATTGGCAAAATAGAATCAGTATGGTGGGACATGGTCTTACATGTGAAGCAGTTCAATTCAATCCTCGCCTTTTCAAAAGTTCAGAAACTGATAATGACAATATCTACAACATTCTTGCTACTGCCGGATCGGATAGAACTTTGGCAGTATGGAATACTTCAAAGGATACACCTCTATTTCTAATGAAAGAAATCTTAAATGCTTCAATTACTGATTTATCTTGGGATCAATCTGGAACTCTACTCATATTGGGAGCACTCAATGGAACTTTGGGGATAATTTCATTTGATTCTAATGAACTTGGATATCTTGCACCTCCAGAAATCGTAGCAGAATTAGCCAAGTTTGAAAAGGAATTCATTAAGCCATTGAATCATAAATATGACTCTGATGTTCCATTAAATAAGAAAACTAATGCAGTTCAAATTGAATTGGTAAATCAAAATGCTGCTATTGATATGTTGGCTCCTATCAGAAATGATGACAATATGGAGAAGGAAGATACAAAAATGGTTGAACCAACCGTCACCAACGAAACTAATCAAGTGGGGGTGATATCTCCAGAAATTATTCCAACACCAAACTTGGATACTACTGAACCACAATCGGTTGCCCCGGATATTCTTCACTCTGCCATGAACGAAAGACAAGTGAAAAATCCTAAGAAATCTACCAATGACGACACCAACCCCAATTCAAAACCTGAAAAGATCGACAAACAAAAAATCACTACAAAGAATGGAAAGAAGAGAATTCAGCCGATGTTACTTTCAAACTCCAATGGCAATAGTAAGGAAGCATTAAAAATAGAACCCACAACTACATCATTGAGTACCAAGGATAACCCCAAGACCCTAATGGAATTTGATAAGCCTTCATACTCTGTTTCAGAAGAGTTTTACAAAGACAATAGAAGTACAAGATCCCAAGACGAAGGAGGTGTTACAACCTATAAAAAATTAAAGAGAGATTTCGAACCAGTAAAGTTCATTGGCTCCACCATATTAAATCCAAATACATCCTTTGCAAAAGTAAGGCTTTCCATTCCAAAGGTAAGGTTTAACTTCCAAATCGATAGCAAGACCAATGAGGAATCATTCGTGCTTGATATAAAAAATGGTTCAGGAAATGAAACTAAACCTTCGAGGATCACATACTTTAAAAAAGAGAAACAAATATGGTGTGACTTCATTCCTAGATATGTTCATTTGGCGGTGGAAGGATCGTCATTCTGGGCAATTAGTACATCAGATGGACAAATCTTGACTTATTCTCATACTTCTGGAAAACGTTTATTACCTCCAATTGTACTCGGCTCACCAGTATCTTTCCTCGAAAGTCATTCGGATTATTTGATGGCTGTTACTGCTATTGGAGAAATGTATGTGTGGAATTTACAATACAAAAAAATAGAACTTACAACGAATTTTGCTCCACTTCTCGAACTTTCCAATAAATACCAGGAAGATGGTTTGTCAAAGTCTGATAACATAACCATGTGTGCAATTACATCATCAGGAATTCCATTGGTTACCTTATCCAATGGTTCTGGATACCTTTTCAATAAAGATTTGGGTATTTGGCAAACTATTACTGAATCATGGTGGTCATTTGGATCTCACTTCTGGGATAGTAGTGAAGAAAACAATAAATCAACCATGTCATCAGTTTTTGGAGAAGATACCTCAATCATAGAACTTTTGGAGCATAAGACTAATGAAGAAATTATTAGAAAGACTCGTACTGGAAGAGGAAAGTATTTTAATAAAATTTCAAAGAATATGATTATGAAAGAAGGATTTGAAAGTTTAGAAAATACCATTTCTATGAGTCACTTGGAAAATAAGATTTTATGCTGTGAACTTTTAGGTGAAAACAAGGATTTCCATAAACACTTTATTACTTATGTGAAGAGAATTTGTGAGTTGGGATTTAAAGCAAAATTGTTTGAAGTATGTAATCATTTATTGGGTCCATTGAATGATGAAGGTGAAATTTATAAGTCTGACAAATGGGATGAAGAAATCTGTGGTGTCAATAAGCACGAATTATTAAAAGAAGTGATTTTAACTTGTGCTCATCATAGAGATGCTCAAAGAGTATTGATTCATTTTGGTAACAAAATTGGCTTGGTTGATGGCATTAATTAATCAGTCCTATAATTCTATAATTCTATGTACATGTATTTCTAAGTTAAAGTTTGAAAGTATTGGAATTGTCCCATCCTTTTTCTTTCAATATTCCTCCTACTGGGCCTTGTTCATCCGTAGCTCTAAGTTTTGGACCGGCAACATAATCCACATACCCATCGGGGCCACAAACTATGGTTAACGCTGATGGTGCTTTGGGTTCTTTAGAAGTTACTATGGCTTGTTCAATTGCTGTTTCGTACCTTTCTGATGGGATTGTATCGACTTCATTATCAAGATCAGTTGTTTCTCCCGAGAGGACATTCATTCTTAATTCCAAAGCTTCTTCTGGACTCAATTGTTTCGATTCGATTCTCATTGGACTCAAGTACTCAGTTTCTTTGGCTTCAACAACATCTTTTGAACTAATGAACTTCTTGGGTTCATTATCATAATGAGTGACTAGTTTGACTCTATCTAATTTCTCCAAAAAGAACATGAATCTTTCCAATGGCTTCAATTCACCCTGTTTCTGAGCCGAATAATGAATTGTGACAAACCCTTGATAAGGATTTCTAGACAAGAGAACTTGTAAGATAGGGGCGATTCCCGTTCCTCCAGCGTAGAATGTTAAATTATCAAAATTGGGTAAATCATTTGCTTGCTTCAATTTCTTTAGTAAATTCTCCGGTTCCACTTTGGATGGTAAATCTCTAAAAATTGGACGTTCATGAAATTTCTTCAATGGATGATAGGGAAATTTGAATTCGGCATGTGGACCTCTCAACTCGATCTCATCACCAACTTCCTTACCAGTAATATACTTTGAGACTTCTCCATCGTTATATCTTTTAACATACAAACACATCACCCCCTGTTTATCGTAATCATCACCGTCATTATTGACCACACGTAAAAGAGGCTTCTTCTCTCCCGACCGAGTGTATTCAGATTTCATATAGTACAATGGTAAGGGAGTATATGCTCTAACCACCATAATATCTGGCTGTTTAATATCCACAGACCAGATCCGATCTCCGTTCCAAATGGTCTTTTTGTCGTAGTTGGCATGATAGCTGAACTGCCAATGATTATACTTGGGGTGGATCTCGATCAAATAGTGGTCGTCATCGATTTGTTCTTTGTTGGTGATAATGAATTTATGGAAGCCATTAGGGTCCAAGAGTTCGTTGCTATCGGCGCCAGTTTCCGGGGCAAAAAACCACACCTTGACTGTATAGGCACCCCAAACAGCCACAATGGCGGTGATAATCTTGGGAATATATCTTGTCCATCTTCCTATGGTCTTGGGTTTGTTGGCCGAGCTGTTGAACTTATCTTGATTGGGTAAGCCAGGAAACTCGAATGAAAGTCTATCGTGTCTAACCTTGGGAATATATGGCTTATTTGAGTGTTTCATGAGCTTTTCAACCCCAGTTCCTTCCATGGGAGCTGGAGCTGACGGAGAAGAGGTCGACTTGATGTTATACTCATTCACATTCTTATCACCTGGCTTGGTGATTTCATGGTTATTTTTTGAGGACGAGTCCTTTGAGGAGTTGAACCGAAGTGACTGGTATGATCTTAACGAGTTATAAGCTCGAAACGCCCGGGTAGGTGATGGCAGAAGAAACCTATTCATTATGATAATTATGTATAGTCGCGGGATTCAGATCAAGTGAGTGGTCGCGCGAAAGGTGAAAGTACTACCCTTTACAAGACCAACCAACGGAGTAATCAACAATAGAAAGAAAGATTTAATAAGAAAGATTTGACAAATTTGGATTGAAATTAATCAAATGATAATTGTGATTTAATAGAACTTTAAAAAAAAGTTATTATAGAAATTTTTCAATTTTCAATATTTATTAAATTATCATTATATGTCGCCTTAGAAGCGATATAAATCACAACCTTAATCGAATTGAACCTAAATTTTGGATGTGTAACATCCAAGATACTACCATTAATCTAATATCCACTCAAGGCATATTCAAGATTCACCAAGCCTTATAAATTCTCATCAATTCTCCAATTCTCACCCTGGTTGCCTAAACTTCTTAAGCTCCGATTGTGTTTCCTTCATAATTAAGATACGTTTATTATATTTCTCCGTTTATATAGTTAAGATATATTTATTCTATATTCCCTTGGGATAGTTAGGTATATTAATATGACCCAGTATAGCTAGGTGTATGTATCTTATACAAGTAATATGACCCAGCCTAGAGCCTAACTGGATTATACATCTACCTTAGTATATGTATAAATATCCAGATTTCCCTTAGCATTTTCCTTACTAATTTTCTTACCAATTTCCTTACCAATTTTCCTTACCAATTCTATACCTCTCTTCTTTCTCTGAGATCGCACTCTCACTCCCTCCATCTTATCGGCCCCAACTTCTTCCTCTTCCGCACTAACACAAATCTGAACAATCTTAGTTAGAATCTAAATGGTCCAACTAATCAAGTCCATCAAAGCCCATAAGGATAAGGCATGGAGTGTGAGTAATCACCCTTCACTTCCACTCTTGGTGACTGCCTCCACCGATAAGACTTCCAAAATCTACAAATTGTCTACCAAGCAAAACTATCCATTGTTGGCTGACCTTGAAGATACCCACAAAAGATCAGTTAGATCGGTGGCTTTCAAGCCTCCTTTAGGAGGCGAAAATGCTCCGGAAGGATTCCTCGACTTGCCTGCGTTGGCATCGGGATCGTTTGACTCTACCATCTCAATTTGGGGTATAGATGAGCCAGGGAATGAGTACGATGATGAGGAATTGGTGGCAAGACAGCTGGAGATTTTCACTAGTCCTTCCAATGAATGGAACTTAATGGCCATCATAGAGGGCCATGAGAACGAGATCAAGGCGGTGGAATGGAACCACACCGGTAACTTATTGGCATCATGTTCTAGAGATAAAACCGTATGGATCTGGGAAACTGACCCTGAAACCTTGGAAGAGTTCGAGTGTATTTCTGTGTTGAACGACCATCAGCATGACATCAAGAACGTCACCTGGCACCCTAACCAAAACCTTTTGGCCAGCTCATCTTATGACGACACCATCAGATTATACAAGCAAGATGATCGTGATGACGATTGGACATGTGTGGGAATTTTGAATGGCCATGAAGGAAGTGTATGGTGCTCTAAATTCGAGAACTTTGCCAGTCCTTTGGCTACCCAGGACCGTATCCGGTTAGTTTCTGCCAGTGATGATTTAACCGTCAGAATATGGAGCTCTACAACTAAGGAAACCAAGTCTGATACCGGTGATGGATTACCAAGCTCCATCAAGCACGATTCAGAAATGGTATGGGAACTTGATACCGTACTCCCTTCTGCCCATAAGTATCCAGTATATTCTGTGGCATGGTCCAAGAAAACCGGTAAAATTGCCAGTGTTGGATCTGATGGAAAGATCGTGGTCTACAAAGAACAAAACTACCAATGGACCATTGAAAGTATTAAAGAATCTGCTCATGGAGTACATGAAATAAATTGTGTTATTTGGGCCAATTTGGATGATAATACCGAAGTTTTGGTCACTGCAGGTGATGATGGATGTATCAATGTTTGGGATTCTGAAACTTAATTAATAAAATATAGAGCATATAGAGTGTTGCAACGGTTTTGCAATCATGACAAATATAATTCATTCAGAATGTCTACCAACAATAGTTGAGCCAGGATAGGGAGAAGTGAAAGTAGGCAATGTAAAAGTCGGGGGTGGGTCTCTATGGTAAGGACAATGTGAAAGTCGGGTGAATTTTTATGGTAGGGAAATCAATTTAAAATCTAAAAGATAACTCCAACCAAAATAATAAATGCTACCACCCCCAATAAAATCATCAAGCAGCACATCATGCGTCCTCCAGACCGACGCTGGTACCTCTCTGCCTTCCGTAATTCACTTGATGCGTTCCTCACATCATTATCATAGTTGAAAATGTTATTTTCAATGCTATCGATTTGAAATTGCTGTTCATTGACAATCAGAGATAAATTCTCGAAAATCTCATTGATTTCCGAAGTATCCTGATGGATGCGATGGATTTCACGTTCTCTCTCTTCTATCAAGAGGGTTTGCTGCTCGAGCTCTTCTGCATTGATTGGTTCGTATGTGATTTCTACTTGTTGTTGTTGTTGTTCTTGTTGTTGCTGGTCACCGTGGTAAGTTGTGGATGATTCTGTATGGGGCACTGAATTCAAATTCAACGAATCAAACGATTTCTGACATGCCTTGAAGTTATTCAAACTGTCTTTGGTCATTTTAATGAGAATACTTTCCTTCTGTTTGAAAAAGCTCAATACTTCCACATCTTCGTGCTCTGACTCTGCCTGGTTTATCACTGAATTCAAATTCTTAATGGTAACATTCAACTTCTTGAAACTTTCGGTGATGGTTCCAAAACTTTTCTGGACATTTTCTAGGGTTTTTATATCGTTTGTATCGGCTTCTAATTTGCCCACGGCTTCTTTAGCAGCCACCAATAACGTTTGGTTGATATGCAAAAGTTGATTATCGATGGACTTGGAAATCGATCCAAACTCAGGATGATCTCTATATCTGTTGGAGTTACCGGTGGAGGTCCTTTCAAGGTCCTCTCCAAAGTTGTTGAAAGACATGTGGCGAGGAGGGGCTAATCGGTATCAGGTAGATTAGTAGAGCTTAGAGTGATAATTATGGTCACGTGACTAAATATTAATATCACCACTATTCACTAGTAATATTACTTGTTACAAGTTGATATCTTATCCTGAAGAAGCCTTCTACTACTCTAGATTTACCAGGTGAATAAATAGCTTAAAATCTCGCTTTTGTTGGTAAATTCCAATCATAATATTCCTATTAGTGTATATTGGTAGTATTGGTAAGTACACGGCTTTATATGAGAGGTGTAATCTAAAGCAATTACGAACTCGACTAGTATTCCTCAGGCTCATTGGAACTACTGGTGATACTTTTGGAATATTCATTATTTTCATTAATTTAATCATTTTCTGGCCAAAAAAAAACCTACCAATTTCTCCAGTGATTTTAGTCAATTTCACTCCAATTGATCTCATGGCACCTTAAAGGTTATCACTCATGTGAATCATGTGAAATATCTCTACACCCAAAGATCAAGTGACTTATCCCAAATACTTTATATTAACTCTATTTATGAAATGAAATTATTCGACGTCTTGTTCACTAATGAACTTTTCACAGTCTAAAGCAGCCATACATCCACTACCAGCGGAAGTAATAGCTTGTCTATATTTCTTATCTTGAACATCACCAGCAGCGTAAACACCTGGAATGGAAGTTTCTGCGGTACCTGGGGTGGTGACAATGTAACCTTGGTCATCGGTCTTCAAGAAGTTTTCAAACACTTTGGTGGCTGGAATATGACCAATGGCGTAGAACAAACCGTTAACTGGTAAATCGGAAGTTTCATTGGTCTTGTTGTTGAAGATCTCCAAGGTGTTCAACAACTTACCGTCACCCTTGGCGGACTTGGCTTCGGTGTTCCAAAGAATCTCCAACTTGTCACAAGCCTTGGCTCTCTTTTGCATAATGGTGGAAGCTCTCAATTGGTCTCTTCTAACCAATAAGTAAACCTTAGAGGCATATTTGGTCAAGAACAATGCTTCTTCACAGGCGGAGTCACCTCCACCAACAACAGCCAATGGCTTGTTTCTGAAAATAGGAACAGCACCGTCACAAACGGCACAAGCAGAAATACCTTGTTGCCAGTAAGTTTCTTCTCCTGGAATATGCATTCTTTTGGCGGAGGCACCGGTGGCAAGAATCACGGCATCGGTGGTGATAGGCTCGGCATCTTCGTTCCATTCGGTCCACAATTTGAATGGTCTTTGGCTGAAGTCCACCTTGGAAATGGTCTCGGTGATCACTTCAGTACCGAATCTGAGGGATTGCTCCTTCATTTGTTCCATCAAAGTGGTACCGTTGATACCTTGAGGGAAACCTGGGAAGTTCTCAATGTCTGTGGTGGTGGTCAATTGTCCTCCGGCAGCGATACCGTTGGCCAACATACCTTCATATAAGGTGGGCTTGATTTCAGCTCTAGCCAAGTAAATGGCAGCAGTATGAGCAGCTGGACCAGATCCAACAATAGTGACTTTATGATGAACCATTCTTTTAGTTATATGAGATAATGAACTGATGGAGAACGTGATGTTTAACCGAAGTTGTTTAGTTGATAACAATATCATTTGCCATGGGAATCCTTCCTTTATATAGTGACAGGTAAAATATAGTGCGGACGATGATTATTAAAATACGCGATCTAGACTGCCAAATGACAAACTGTAATGACAAACTGCAATGAGAAACAGTATGACAAACTTCAGTGACAAATAACATCAAACTGTAATGTAGATTGCAAACTGCAATAAAATATTACAAACTGCGAAATTTTGAAAAGTGAAAAATCTACTGGCAGGGCCGATTCGGACACTTTAGAAGCTTCAGGAACTTAAACAACTTACGGAACTTCTGGGAAATTTGTTAATATCGTCATTTTTGGGAATGAGACATGACAATGGCACGTGAGCCTGATTGACCTATTAGCACCAGCCAAGTATCGCCGATATCGGGGCCAATTCGGGGCCTACTGAAACAGTGGTGGTTGCTTTATCAGCTGAATGGGCCGAGGTCATCGTGGATTTATGCGTCATGTGACCCGCGATTTTACCTGGCCATGCTTAATAATTGTGGACCCATCCAGATGATGAGGTTGTGGTTTACTAATGTTGGAGGTCTAGCCACGTGAGATTTACAGCCACGTGAGTTCCACTGGTAGGTGGCGAGCCCTGGGGACGGGATTACATTAGTGCATTCTAGAAACTGTGGCTTTAATGACTATCTGGATTAGTGTTGGTGATTTGGCTGAGTTGTGATTTGGACAGGGCACATAACGTCAAGTCATCACTAACTAACACACTTATTGATGTTCAGTAATAATGTTCAGTAATAATGTTCAGCAATAATGTTCAATAATTTTATTGGTGGTGGTTTTATTAAAGTTTTATTAGTGGTGATGGTGGAGGCTATTTGAGTCTCTAAACACCATATGATTATCACCATGATGTGGTTTCGTGGTTCCGTAGTTCGCTGGAACAATTGCGTAAGCCCAATATCATTTGACACTCTGTGATTATCCAGTGTGAAATGGTAAAACTAGCACCGAAAAGGTGAATTGTCGTTAGATTCGTTAAATTGTTCGCTTTGGTGAGGTTTCGACTTCCATGAAGTTATAGCCAAGTTCGTGCGGTCCATGATATATTCTGACACTTGATCTGGTGCTCTGATAAATGATGTTTTGAAGCTTGTAAGAATTTGCGACTGTTCCTGATCAATTGTCCTCTTTGGTGAATTTTTCAATAATCTTAGTTTGTCCTTACCTTATTACAATGTTAATCTTAGTGGAAACAATGCAGGGAATTATAACATCTAACTCAAAAATATGCTGCTTTATTCTTTGTACTATGAAAGCACATAATTGTGAATGCAATTGCGATTCAAACAGCATTCAAATTGGTATCGTATATCATCTCTTGTAACATCCGAAGGTAAAGATTATTTTCACTAACATATCAAGAGATCTATACCAGCATCACTGATATCTCTGCTTTCTGATGGCTCTGCTTTCTGATGTCTCTGCTTTTCGATTGTCTCTGCTTTCTGGTTGTCCCTGCTTTTCTGATTGTGGCCCTGGTTTCTAGGTTATGGAAAGATGAACTTTCGTACTGCTTCACTCTTCTGGAATGACGGATTCAACAAAACATTACTCAAAAACCACTGGATTCCTCGTCTTCGCTCCTCCAACCACCGTACAGACATCGTCAACCGTTCGAAACTGAAGGAATCCTTTGGTGGTAACGCAGGAATGTTATACTTTACCGAAGTGAATTCACTCCGAAGTTGCTGCTGAAACCTCTCGATGTCCAGATACCGCTTATATAAGCTGATGGAAGTATACTCGGACCCATCTAAAATCACTTTGATGGACCATACCGTGAATGATGGCCCTGTTTGTCCTTCAACCACATGATAATCTCCCACCATCACATCGGTGATATGCATTCCTGGATGGGTCTCATCAATTACGTCATCGTTGAAAAGCTCAATTGGAACAGGTAGAACCTCGTTTAATTGTGTCAAGGTATTTCTTCTTGCCATTACCAACGTCAAACTAAAAAGTTTGTCCTGTGGGGAGATTACTCCGATATCAGCAAGGTTTTGGCGGTCACGTGACCTCATTTCCCATGTTCTAGTCATCATCTCGCCCATACATTCTCCCCTAGTAGACTTCACGGTGATGGATAAGCTCAAGAACAAGTACACGTACACACAACGTCTTAAGCATCAATGGCAGGCAAGACGTGACATCCCGTTCCGAAAGAAGTTTTTTGTGGGGTATGACTTGCACGGAAACACATACTGGGAATTCACCATTGATGGGAACATGCAACGGTTAAGAAGAAAAATGGAACCTTTAAAGACATTATTATTCCAGTCTGATTACTTCAGTACCGTTCCGCCACAATGGTTGCAATGGTTGCGTAGAACCAGAAATGTTCCACCTACTTTGGAGGAATTGATGAATGATGATCTTCGACAACAAAAGATGAAGATTTTGGCTCAACATGCTGATGAAAAGTGGACCATGGAGAAGCTAAAGTTGGAACAAGAACAGAAGTCCAAATTACAACTTGAGCTTGACAAAGTCAAAATGGAAAACGATGCATTTGCTGAAGTCTCACAAAAGAAGAGACAGGAACAGGAACCCTATTCAATCAAAACTCAAGACAATACCGATCCATGGAAACATGCTGATGAATCAAGAGACCAAAACCCTATAGAATCAGCAAGTTTCAACTTCAAACCCCGTAAATAGCATACTTGTAAATAATAATGATAAGATGAATCTTTTAGTTCACTAATTAATCAGTTCTTCACTAATTAAATTAATCCACTAATTACTCCACCTCATCAAAACTTGGTTTAAGAATTGAGTTGAAAAATGAAGGTGGATCTCTTGAATTCAGATTCAAATTCAAATTGGACGATAATTTATTCTCCACTAAACTTACTAATTGGGAGCTATATTTCTCTAGGAACTCTTTTGTGATACCCTCGTTTATATTTTGACTGTCTTTTTGTTTAGCTTGGGGTTGATCTTGTAATTTCAACTTACTCAAAGATTGATTTATTGAAGTTTCATCATCAAGTAATTTGTGAATTGCCATTAATTTCAATTGAATTTGAGATTTGCCTTTATTGGAAAGTTTCTTTAAGTCCTTCAACAAATTGGTTTCCAAAGCTGTCAAGTCGGATAGAATTCTGTCTGAATGGTTAATATCAAATTGTGACTTTTCCTTTGTTGGGGAAACACTTCCTTCAAGAACAACATGAGGTCTTCTGCTGGAAAAGTCCATCAGGGGTCGCTTTGAGAGACTCCTTATTGGAGAAATTGGTCTAGGAGGCAGGAAATCAGCTCTGGGTTTGGGTGATTTTGCGGGCAGTGAAAGAGGCCTTGTTAATGGAGCTGGTCTAACTGGGCTTACACTTCGCCTAGTAGAGCTTCCATCAATACTCTTTCGAGATTCTAATCTTTTTATGGTAGCAGAAGTAAGTCTTGGTGATGTAAATGGAGTGGATCTTTCATCTTCAGATTCTTGTCTTGAAGGTGTCTTAAACTCGGTAGTTTTGTTGGTTGGTGTTTCCCCAAGTTTTGATTTGGTAATTGTTGGTAAGATTTTTCTCGTTACTTTAGTATAAGTTGGAATTACTTCTTCATCTTTCAAATCTAGAACTGGTGGATAATGTGAGGAAGCTTCCAAACCAGGAGTTTCGGAAATAATCCATTTGAATAAACATCCTTCAGCTCCAGCTGATATCAAATCATTTTCCTCATTAATAAAAAGACTTGAAACACCTTCCAGATGGCCCCAATTCACACTAAGAGGTTTACCTGAGGAGTAAACAAAAGTTCTTAAAGATTTATCTGATGATGATGCTATTATCAAATTCTTAAAAATAACAAAATCTTCAACCATTAAGCTTTCATTGATCTTATCATTGATCAATTTAAATGACCTTTTCAAATTGAAAAAATCATTAATATTGTAGACTAAAATTGATTTATCATTAGTAGAAACAATCAATTCATTATCAGTAACTCTCATCACTAGAGGAGTATTTTTGGTGCTGATAATCTTTTCTTGAACAATAACCAAGCTATCATTCGAAGCTTCAAATTTGTGAATTGAAAGAGTTCGATCAGTTGAACTAACATAGATGCGATTATTATGATATTGAATTTGCAATAAATTCCCATTATGAATTGGAATCGTTTGTAAAATATCAAAATTGTTGTCGTGATTCTTTGAGTAGAAAAATTGTATCATTCTATCTCTTGAAATACTTGCAACAACTTGATAATTATCAATCTCAAAGTAGAGAACATCATTAATTGAAGATGAATGTGCTTGGGTCTCAAATAGAATTTTTCTTGAAGCTGAG
Source organism: Suhomyces chickasaworum (assembly GCA_030568495.1). Lineage (NCBI taxonomy): Eukaryota > Fungi > Ascomycota > Pichiomycetes > Serinales > Debaryomycetaceae > Suhomyces > Suhomyces chickasaworum. The sequence goes on from JAJMGF010000049.1 coordinate 21,273, forward strand.
CTAATGATACTTATACGGCCAGATTTTTCCCCACATATAGTTAAGTCACTAGTAACTTCTATGGCAGTTAATGAATTTTGAATTAAATCATTCTTTTCAACCGCAAAATGGTAAAATGGAGTATTTTGTCCCAACACTTGTAGATAACCATCCTTAGAATAATATATGATTTGTTTCAGGTAGCACTGCCTTATTCCAGAAAACTGTTGTAATAAGGGACTTACCAATATTCTGGAGGTTTTTGTTCGTTTGGAATAAATGCAAATATTCTCCTTATCTGTCAAGTATAATAAGTTTTCGCTATTAAAGTTACATAGCTTTATTGCATTTTCCATCTCCGGTTCAGTTTTGGGGGATTCACTTAGAATATTTCTGGTGATATCAACTCTTTTGTTTTGTATGGGGGAATCAGATGGTTTTAAAAGTGATATTGGTATTGCCTCAAACGAAGTTTTAGTATTCAACCACAACGTTTCACATTCGTAGTCAACCAAGACAGTATTAAAGTCAATGGAAGGAGATTCAAGACTTATGAGATGCAAATTTTCGTAATCAAGTTTCAATAATAGTAATTTGGAAGTATTGGTTACAATGAGTAATTCATCGTTATTGAGAACATTCCCGTTCAAAAAATTTTGATGAATGTATCCTCCTAGTAATACATTTTTTCCTTTCAATGCGGTTGACTTTTTAGTTATACCAAGTTCCATATCAACTGTTTCGAATTTCCAAACTTTGATAATTCTCAATCCCATGGTTATAATCAAACCTTCATGCCAAATGAGATGGTTTATTGGAGAAGAACACTTATTGCTTGAATGCAAACAAGCTGATGCTTGGTTGATTTTCCAGATATTGATGAACCCATCATTAATAAATCCCAATGAACATAAGTATTTCGAGTCTGGAGAAAATGAAATGCAGTTGATTCCGAATGAATGTTCATGAATTATCATCACCGGATTTTGTGACGAGTCAGGGGCCAAAGAATATATAAGAACTCTTGGTTGGTACCCTGATTCTCCAATTGCAAGTATCTTCTTGTTTGGAGATATGGCCACACAATGCACCAAACGGACTCTTTCCTTTAGTTTGGAAGGTGATGACGTATCTGAATCCACGCTAGTATTGTACTGCTCGTTGTCTGCATTGAAATTGGTCGAATTTCCGGTAACTATGACAGGATCAGAATTGATAGGATAACCATATTGATCCTTGGATACCTCGATTTCCTCGCTAAGATTGAATGCCATGTTCAAGTAAGCATTGGCCCCTGTCACGGACAGGCTGGGTGATGCATTGAAGCTGCTGTTGGCACAAAAGAACCGATGGTGAATCGTTTGACCGGTGGAGTCAAGTTTGTTTACTATCACCCCACCACTCACTGTGTAGGCTATAATATCATCTTGAACATGAAATTGACGGGTGTTTTTAGCTGAAATCCCGGTTATATGGTCTAGCCTCAAGCTGAATGTATTAGAGCCCCCAGTTCCAGTCAATTCTCCCATTTCTATCCTTTACAATATCAAGCATCTACTGTCAAATATGTTTACGGGTTGTGTGCAGGAGGTGGTTGCACTGATATGATCATCGCAGACTCCACTTCTGTCTAACCAGTTGCAACTAAATGGCACAAGAAATCTCCTTATCGCTTGAGGAAACCAACAAACTTCGGGTACTGCTCGGGTTGAAGCCCATTCAGCCAGAAATTGATACTCAAAAGGGTCAAAAGGGTCCCCAACAAGTGCAAGATGATAAACATAGTCCAAACCCCAGTAAGGCCGAATTATCTATATTGGAGACCAACCGGCTTCGGGCATCTTTGGGGTTGAAACCAATCCCAGTTGAGCCAGTGCAGGAAGTTACGAACGAGCAGGAGGCAGAATTGTCAGCCATAGCCAAAGACAAAGACGAAGATATCAAGAAAAGAGTGGCCGAGACCAAGGAACGTATAAAGAGGTCTGGAAAGTCATTGGTTGATGAAGAAGTTAAGTCTACTGACGATTGGCTCTCGAGCTTAGCTCAGCCTGTGGCCAAGAAGTCCAAAATCCAACGCAAAGAATCACATAAGCATGATATCTCTGGGGTAAAGATTGGACATAAAGCTAAGGATATAAGTGGAATGGATGGTGCAATCTTTACTTTGAAGGATTCCGAGCTTTTAGACAATGAGGATGGTGAGTTGAATAACGAATCATTGATACGACAGGAAAAGCTTAAGAATGAATTGAAAGAGAAAAAGAAGGTGGACAGTATTGCCTTTAATGGTAGAAGTCATCACGATTTTGAAGATGACGAAGATGACGATGACGATGAAGACGAATTTCTTCAGGTCAGTGGCTCAACAATCAAGTTACCTTCTCCTAAACATTCAAAACCTGAAAAGCCAAAGGGTAAACTCAAATTAGGCGCTTTATTTGATGACGAAGAAATACTAGATACAGATATGGTCACTAAGGAACCAATCAAGATGAAAAAGATCAACAAAAAACCAAAATTAAAGCTGAAGGCATCAGCCAAATCAAGAACGATAGAGTTTGATAACGAAGCAATAAACATGAAGCCTGTTACCCTCGAAGATTTCGGGGAAGACGACCAGGAAGATGAACTTCAAAATATTCTTTCACTAAAAAGACAATCCAAGCAAAGGGAAAGACAAAAACTTACTACGGAAGACCTTGCCAATGAGATCGTTCATGCCAAGCGTTTGGATCTTGAACATGAGCTTGAACAACAGGAATATGCTGGAAGCATCGTTTACAATGATACAGGAGATTTTTTCGATTCTTTAAGTCAAAGTGTCTTGCAAAACGATACGAACGATTCAAACGATGAAGAAGAGTGCGAAGTATCGGCTAAAACGCCAGTGCAGGGACACGAGATCATCGAATCAAATGAACAGAAAGAAGGTGAAGAGATTCAAACCCAAATACTTGAAACCAACCAGCCCGAATTCAGTAAGGGGCTTGCATCAACGTTAAATTTCCTAAGATCAAAGAATATTATCGAAGAAAACTCTGAAAAACAGAGACAACAAGCTAAAGCAAGAAGAGAAGCAGCAAAAGAAGCTGAACTTCTTCGAATTAAGATTTCTATTGAAGAAAGACTCTTGAGAGAAGAATTCGAATCAGATAAATCATATCTCAATCTTCCAAAATCAGAAAGAACAGAAATCTTGGATAGAGCATTGGATACCAGGTTAAGGGAGAAAAACATTATTGATGAAGTGCCAAATCGGTCTCAATCTCGTTCTCATTCTCGTTATAATGATTATCAAAAGAAGTCTAACATTGAATCATATAATCCAGAAATTAAATTATCATATCGGGATGATTCGGGTGAGCAGTTAAATACCAAGGAAGCATTCAAATATTTGTCGCATCAATTCCATGGTGTGGGGCCTGGTAATGCCAAGGTAGAGAAACGATTAAAGAAACTTAAAGAAGATCGAGTAAGTGGTTCTGAAAAGATATTGTAATGAAGCCTACTCATGCTGCATTACCCAACATTTAAGAGATGAGTCAGATTTATCTATAGAGTTCCAACCAATTAGATTAGATCGAACTTCTGGATGATTTCATGTCCAATTTAGTAAGCTCAGACTAAATCGAGTTGGGGCCACACTCTACAGTACGTAACCAAGCATTGTTCTCCCTCTAATTCCTACGATGAGAGTCAAAGACCAAAGTTATCCACAAAAGGCTTAACTGCCTAAATTGATATCTACTACAAACGGTCAATTGGTCAATCGGTAAGGTCAATTACAAAAGGGTTTAAATAGACAAAATATGCTTCATTGCTACATTGCTTCATTGATTTAATTGCCCATCAAACTATACTGTCGCCAATTTGACGTTTTGGCCATTTGGATGTTTTTGGCCATATATCTTGGAATTATGAGCTCCCTCTTGGCTAAAGTTAGACAAGAAAATACTCTTGCAAATTTTTCACTTGTCACTTCGGAAACAATTTAGTGTGGGTTTATGATCTCCCGTGACAATTCCATGGATTTGTGATCTCCCGAACGATCTGATAATTTTCAACCGATACTTCCCGAATGCATTTAGTGCAAAGGTCAAACGTCGCCCCACCCTTTGGAGAAAAGATCACCCCAGTTCATTATAGCCAATACTCCCCATCTTAACCTAACACTAATGATCCAGGACCACCACCAGGACCATATTACTGGACACTTGGGTAGGAAGCTTCCGATATACTTTAATTTCTAGCAATATCGGTTTCCATTTCTGTTTCTGTTCCCACCAATCCTCGGTGTTTGGTATGTAGTGTGTGCACCTCCGATTCGGCTTAGATGAAAATGATAAGATTTATTTGCTCGTTCGTATCACGTAATCAGACTATGAATTCTATACTAATGCAGGAGAAACTAGTAAAATTCCTTTATTATTTATAAAGCATCTTTTCCCAAACCGTCCATTCAAGAGACTTTATTGACAAATGAATTCGACTAGTCTCAGTCTGTCTATCTTGGAGGTTCTGGGAATGACCTGTGCCGCCTGTTCTGGTGCAGTCACTTCACTGCTTCAACTGGTTGTGGGCGTAAGTTCTGCTTCAGTCTCATTACTAACTGAAGAGGCTAAAGTTGACCATGAACCTCTGGTGACTTCCCAACAACTTATTGAGGCCATAGAAGCCTGTGGATTCGATGCCAAATTGATCAAAACCGATACTCCTTCCCTCCTAACAACTATCGCAGTTGAAGGAATGACTTGTGGGGCTTGTTCGGCAAGTATCACCGAAGCCCTCAAGGCCATCAACGGGGTGGAACAAGCATCTGTGTCACTTGTTACGCAAGAAGGACTAGTCAGACATTCAGGGGCGGTAACCACTGAATCCATTGTGGAAGCGGTAGAGAATTGCGGCTTTGAAGCTAGTGTTCTTACCTCCGTTGCTGCCAAATCCTCCAAATCCTCACATGCTACCTCAACTTCTCCTTCCAATACCACCACCACCGTATCCATAACGGGAATGACTTGTGGCTCATGTGTCGGATCTATCACGACGGCTCTTGAAGCCAACCCTCACGTTTTCAACGCAACAGTTTCCCTCATCACTGAAGAAGGTTCCATTGAGCACGACTCCCAACTTGATCCTCAAGAAATAATACAAATGATTGAAGATTGTGGTTTCGATGCAGCTATTGTACTGAATGGTCTTCAAGATCAAGACATGGAAGATGAACTGACTAAATTGCTCATCACTGGTATAACGGCGGAAACAGATCTTTCAGCTTTCCAATATAATGTTGAAGCATATCTTAACAGTTTGGGAGCAGTATCGAATTACGAATTAACCTTGATTGAACTGCAAGCCCACGTTGACGAAGTGGAGGAAGAGGTTGTGGAAAATCAACTCAATGTCGAGTTCAACTCATCATTACTAGGAATTAGAGTTCTTATTGATGGTTTAAACACCATTGCTGAAGATATCGAGTTTGTAATCACTAATTCTGTGGACCAATCTTCTTCAGCACAACTTAAAATCTTGTCAAGAATAAAAGAAATCGAATATTGGAAATTCAATTTCTTCAAAGCGATTCTTGTGGGTTTGCCAGTATTGATTATTTCCTACTTTCAGAATCTTCCTTTCTGGAAAGCCCTTATTATTTTCCCTGGATTATATGCTGTTAGTTTGGTCCAATTGGTATTAACGGTCTATGTATACCTCGTTTTGGGAAAACAATTTCTCAAAAAGTTTGGTTTATTCATCAAAAACAAAGGTAAAAATGCAACTATGGATGTGTTGGTTTGTATTTCAATTTCAGTTTCATTCATGTTTTCAATACTTTCCATCGTGTTCAGTGTTTGGAAGGGACAAACCGAGAGACCTCCAAAAGTTCTATTTGATACTGCTTGCATGTTGGTGATATTCATTTCATTCGGAAAGTGGTTGGAAAATAAAGCTAAAGGTGCAACCTCGTCAGCATTGTCACAATTATTATCTTTGACTCCTACAAGCTGTACTATTATCAATGATACCACCAAATATGAGGATTATCTTAAACTAGTCCAATCTCAAAAGTCCGATTCCAATACCATGATCGACTTACCTACAAGAAATATCAGTATTGATTTAATCCAACCTGATGACATCGCTATTGTTCTTCCTGGCGGAAAGGTTCCAGCAGATGGTATAGTTCTGTTTGGAGAGACCGATATAGATGAATCGCTTCTCACTGGTGAATCTTTACCTGTATTTAAAAAAAGAGGAGATTATGTTATTGGTGGTTCGATCAATGGTCCTGATTTAATCTATATTAGGGTTATTAGATCAGGTAAAAAATCTCAACTTCAACAAATCATCAATTTAGTTAAGGAATCTCAAATTAATAAGGCTCCTAGTCAAGGATTCGCAGATTATGTTGCAGCAAGATTCGTTCCTGGTGTGATATTTTTATCTACAGTGACATTTGCATTCTGGACAATTATTTGTTCAGTTATTCATCCAAATAAATTGCCTATGATCTTTAGCAGTGACGATAATGGGAAATTCTTTGTTTGTTTGAAGCTTGCTATCTCGGTGGTAGTGGTCGCATGTCCATGTGCTTTAGGATTGGCTGCACCTACTGCCATTATGGTGGGTACAGGAGTTGGTGCTAGTCATGGAGTTCTCATTAAAGGTGGAGACGTTCTCGAAAAAGCTCTGCTTATTAACATTATTTTATTTGATAAGACAGGAACTATTACCACGGGAGAAATGCATTTAAGAAATTATAAATTTATTGGAAATTCCAGCATAACTGAACAAATGTGGTGGGGCTTGGTTGGATCTGTTGAAACTTCCTCAGAACATCCAGTAGGAAGAGCTATCGTTAAGGCATCAAAAAGAAAATTGGGTCTTACTTTTGAAGATGATACTTTTGACAGTCAAATCAGTGATTTTAAGGCATTTGCAGGATTAGGAGTCAAAGCAAAAGTTAAGTTATCCAATGGTGAAACTCATGAAATTTCCATTGGTAATCAAAATATGATTGAACAAATGTATTCTAAGGCAATGAACGAATCTGATTTTGAAAGTGTGGTGGATTCAACCAACACATTGGCATTTGTGGTGGTGGATGGAGAATATTCTGGATTTCTTGAGTTGGAAGATGAGATTAAAGAAAATGCTAGAGATGTTCTCGACCATCTTCGTCTTGTTGAAGGATATCAGGTTGGTATGGTGACTGGAGATAATAAGAAAGCTGCTTTAAAGATTGGAACTGCACTTGGAATCCCAGAGTCAAATGTTTTCAGTGAAGTGACGCCAGTTAATAAAGATAAGGTGATCGTGGGTCTTAAACAACGTTTAGGTGGAGATAAGAATGTTGGTATAGCATTCGTAGGAGACGGAATCAATGATGCACCTGCATTGGTCCAGGCGGATATTGGGATGGCCATGAGTTCCGGAACTGATGTGGCTATTGAATCTGCAGATATTGTATTGGTTGGTGGAACAAATGGACAATCTGACTTGACAGGAGTATTAAATGCCTTGAAAATTTCCAATGCCACCTTCACAAGAGTGAAATTGAATTTCTTATGGGCAGCAGTATACAATTTAGTAATGTTACCATTTGCTATGGGATGTTTCTTACCATTAAACCTTATGCTCCCACCTATTTTTGCCGGAGCTGCCATGATGTTGAGTTCAGTCAGTGTTGTTCTCAATTCCCTTCTTCTCAAGAGATTTACTCCACCAGAGATTGCTGAGGGTTCGGTTAAGTATGATCTTGAGCGGGAGGTAGGAATGCCTGAATTCAGTCTTAAAACGGGCACCTTGCCAGAATTCGATATGATCAAGCGCAATCGCAAGACCAGACACCATGTACGGGCCAAGCTCCATCGTATCATGGGAAGTCGTAGACCTCAACAGGCCTACGAAATGTTACCCTCTGCATAACAAAGTATTTAGCATAATAAGTACAACAGTACAGTAATAAGAAAAGTAATAATAAAGAAAAGTAATGATAATTAATAATAAAGAACCAGTAGAACGAGCCCATTAGTAAACCCCAGCAGTGTGTATCAAAGAAAGATAACCGTAATATCGATTTCTAAGTGGCAAACGTAATGAAAACTGAATATCCTTAGAATACCAATATTTTCTAATTTAGCCATATTGAGTCCTCATATACCCTAGAATCCAATTATAGCAATGAATGTATCCAATTAGGCAGAACACTCACCAACCCATACACCGCTCTAAAGCAGAGGTACGCAGATCAAACCCTATCCAAAGTGGAAACTCATGCTAAATAACCGTAGGAACCTATATGAACCTATAGGAATCCATAGGAATCCATAGGAGTCCATACTCCGTTATGAGACCCGGCAATCCTATTTAAGCTATGAAATAGCCATTTCAACTGAATTAGATCTTGTCAACGTTTTCGTTATGAACCCACTTTTTCTTGTGCTCACAAGTGTCGTTTTCGCAACCACCTGCGACCTCACCGCCATGAATGATCCACAAGACTTCATCCCTACTTGTAAACGTTCTGGTATTTCGGGAGTTTCTGGTATTTCTGGTATTTCTGGTGGTTCTGGAGTTTCTCACATTTTTGATGGTTCACAAATGGATAAACGGGGACTTTTGACTAAAACAAAGCACAAGGTCATGGCAGCAAAAGACGCCTTTGCCGTGAGTATCGCCACTATTGAAGGTCTCAAGGAAGGCGATGAAGAGGTAATTGAGGAAATGCTAGTGAAGTTATTTGCCGCTCTCAAAAAGTCGGGACTTATCAACTCCATTATTAGGGCGTCGTTGACGGACCCCAAAGTCCGTGATGAGGTGGTAAGAATCACTCAAGATCTCCTTGAATCGGATGTCATTCCTTATGAGCAAATATTTGAAGCCCTCAAGGTTTCTGGCCTTGCCAATCTGGTGATCAAATATACTCTCACTGATGATGAAACCAGGGAAGGAGCAATAGAGGCAGTAAAAATGCTCGTTCCAGCATGTAATAATGATCAAGATTACCAAGAAGAACATCAAGAAGACCACCAAGAAGATTACGAAGAAGATTACGAAGAAGATAAACAACAAAATGAATATCAAAACGATGGAAATGATTACCAAAACAAAAATGGGAATGGTGACAAAGGTGAGAATGATTACGAAAATGATCACGAAAAATATGGTGATGGATACTAAAGCCACTTGGATGAATAATCACCTCCTAAAGGATCACTAAAACCAATACGAAAACTGCAAATAACCGTCTAACCCTGCGATTGTTTCTCATACCCTGTTGCATTAACAATAGTGCACAATAAGTCACAATATCGGACCTTTGTACTCCAATATTGGAGGGTTCATAGTGAGTTGAGGGCATACTGTGGAGGGCCTATGGTGGAAGACCAATGGCCCACCAATGGGATACTGATAATATTTTTAAAATCATATGTTTATTTGTTATTGTATTTAGTTCCTTTATATTCGTAACATGACCATACTAATCTGAATGAATTAACCACTAGATATAATGTTCATAATATTCAAAATGTGATTCTATTTTTTTTTAGCTACAATAAGGTGAATAAATATGCTGGGTATTAATCTATAAACCACTCTAACTACTAAGGACTTGGGGGATTCTTATATTTCTTCTAAGTTATAATAAAATAGACACTATTTTAATGGTTCAACTAAAAAAATAAAAGAATTTCCCCAATAGATCATTGAATATCTCGAGTATATCAATAATCAGCCCAAAGAGCCAACTGAAAACAGACATATAAAGAAATAAAAATAGGTGCTGAGAATCAGCCACCCAATTTTCACCAAGTATACTGCAGATTTACTTGGATCAAATCAGGTATTTGAAACCCAACATCGAAACAACAGGATATTAGCGCTTGGACCCATCAATCAAGAGGGCCAAGTGAATGTAAACGTTAACACGCTTACAAAGCCAACAAAGCACCAGCAGCAATAGCGGCGAAACCAGCAGCGTAGTTTCTACCAGCAGCGTTTTCCCAAGAGGTAACGTTAACTGGGGCAAGAGTGTGGACAGCAGAGGAGGTGGTGTTGTGGTATGGGGCTGGGGCTGGAGCAGATGGAGCAGCTTGTCTACCTGGACAGTTGGTGACTTCTGGAGCACAAGAAGTGACGGTGACCAAGGTGGAGGATTGAGCGGTCTTGGTGACGGTTTCAGCTTGGGCGACGACGGCGGCGGCAGCGAAGATAGCGACGGTGGAGAATTGCATTGTAGATATGAGCGAAAGACTAGAGTTGGAGTTAATGAAGAAAAAAATTTATGAGGGAGACAACCTCCATATATATACCCAAAATCTTCCACCCAGAATTGGCCGTAAACATAGAGAAATCGCATCAAAATAGCAGTTCATGCGACAACGATCAAAAAATATCCTAATACGGTCACAAAAGCGCCAAGTTGGTGCACAAAAGCCTCTTCGAGTCCAGATGTGCCGCACTTGACTCGTCAACAAAAAAAATATCTACACGATCCGCATTGGGGAGTTGACGGGGAGCTGGATAGGCGAGAGTGGGGGTGAATGATCAGATTTGAATTCCACTAAAGAATCGACTAAGATGATGTTGAATTAAGCTTGCTATTTGCTTGCTATTTGCATGGTGAACCCCCGGTAAACCTGTTGATGATGTTTATGACGATGAGGATCGAATCAGTGTTATGCACTAGTGCTCAATTAAGGTTTACCATCTTTGACAATTCGCGTTCCAAACATTACACAAACTTTTTTTTTCAGCCGATGTGCAGAACAATTGCACAAGGCGCCCCTCCTATTGGATAGAAGGATTAAAGCTATCGCCACTGAGGGTGCAGGAATCGCATAGAAATTAGCATTTTGGTGCAATGTGCTCCACCAGTGGTGCATCCACCACGCAAGTCCGCCTGTGAGTTGGATAATACGTTGCAGTTTCACCACAATTGGCCATTTGCTGTTGCAATTATGAAGTGGGTGCAATTCAGAGGTGGGTGCAATTTTCTACGCAAGTTGCTATGACCATCGCGTTCCAGGTGCCACGGTCTAACATGGCCTAACGCCGATGGAAGACAGATTTTTCACCCATAGCGATGAGGAGATGGAACTACATCAAAAAAGATCAAAATGTCAATTTGACACATTGAAGGCTGGCTAGATCGGTCTCCTCTACAGCCAGGATCAACATGATTGATGGTCAATGATCAATGATTAGTGATTAGTGATTAGTGATTAGTGATCTAATTCTAATTCTAATCCCCACACTAAATTGGTCTAATTTGCCCTGAGCTAGAGGGTTAAGGCCTGTACTGGAGCTTATTGGTTGTAGCATTAGTTGTAGCCACTGGCCGGAATTCCGTATTCGTACCCTATACCCTGGATGGGAAGCTGCAATGCAATGCGCTACTCTACTGGGTAATTTGAACTACTTTTTCGCATGCACTGCATCTACTTTGGGTAGGCATTCCACCATGGTACATCCGAAGAGCATAACCCTGGTGCGAACTGGCTAAATCATCGCCCAGTTGGGAGTGCCAAAAGTGATGGTCATAACCGATGCAGGTTACCCGTTAACTGTTTGTAGCCAAGCCCACACATGGCAGATTCTAGCATGGTGTGGAGTCTCGAGAACACCACAACGCGAGACACGGTCGCGATAAACTACCAGTGTATACAAACAACGCCTGGAGCCACAACAAATAAAGGCTATTGCTATGCCCTAATAACAAACTACATTGTCACATGAGGTGATAATACCACTGGACTACTATTGGAACTATTGGATCTATTGAGCTACAGAACTGAACTACCCTGAATCCTAATTAGGGTTAGATGGATTACTATGTACTATGACTAAGAAGGGTATATACTATGCATATCTATTGTGACATTTCCTGTTGTGGCCTTAGGCATGGCATGGGGCTGGCATTAGAGTAATGTCATGTAAATCTTTTCACTCGGAGTCCAACCCGACACCGAGAGATGCCGGTGAGGGTCAATGTGCCATAAACGGTAATGTCAATATTCTGTACCCTGCAGCCTGTAATAGATAACGATGTTGAAGGATTCGTCACTGTGGTTTCGGGTGATTTCGTGAGATTTCGTCTGATTTCGTCTGATTTCGTCTGTGATATCGTCTATGATTTCGTCCGTGGTTTGCAGCCACTTGTCCAAACAGCCTGAATTAACAGGTCTGGGTTCTGTTTCTAATGGTAGTTTTATGAAGTTGATGAGGTGCTACTGAATCAAAGAGGAAGTTTGGTATATTCATTGTGGATCATTGGTGAGATCAGCGATGAGCTCACTGGATGGCTGGGGCAGAATGGCTGGCGCGGAATGGCTGGCACCCAAAGGCTGGGGATGCTAAAACTCTGACCGTGGGGTAATGTGCTTTCGTGAGTACCACCCGATAAAGTCCTTGAGCGCAGCCCGAACCCTCCTGTTATCTTTATTAGGCAAGGCCACAGATACCGTTCCCACTAGCTTGGCCACCTCAGGCTGGTTAACGTGAGGCAACCCACTGACAACTTGAGTTAGCCATTGGACCGCGGTGTCCAAGTTGGGGACCACCAATAACACCTTGAGAATCACGTCATTGGCATCTTGTTGTACATCACTATGGAACCGGAAAATCACTCCATTCATCACTTCTCCAAGAAGTTTGGCTCCGTTGTTATCCGACACCATAAATTGTTGTACTGCTTGACGAGGAATCTCGGGGTTCTCATCAAAGAACAGTACTGGTGGTGTAGGTAAACCCCATGACAAGAGGTCGATGGTGAAGTGGAGGCAAGTGATGACTGGCTCCACCTCATTAACCACGCCAAGGGTCAATTGTGATGCCTGTAACACCGAAGTCATGAGCTGTTGGTCGGCAGTAAACCTCAATGGATAGAACATCAAAAGATCTCCAGCCATGCGGTAGAAATCGGCCACCACATCGGGAATGGCCCGGATTTGATCAGGATGTCCAGCAAACTTATGAAGGATTACTTCAAAAAATTGTCCTGCTTGACTTAAGCCAAATTGGTAAACCGAGTCCTTGATCTCTTCACTAGTATACTCGTCACCATACTCTCGGATAATTATACCTGATACCCAGAGGTAACATCCGAAATTATATTGTTTGAACCCTTGATGAAGTAAACTAGCCAAGTCCCCTAAGATTGAAAGCAAGTAAGTGCTGAACGATTGGATAGCGGCCTTGAGTAACTTCAAGATTTTTTCACTCACCATGATACTGGCTCCGAACTTGATCAAAAGCTGCGAAACTGTAGTCCATACTTTGCCAACAAATAACGTGGCCACGGCGAACTCTGGCTTGTCGAAATCATTACACCTTAATACCTTGAAGAAAGTGGTGAGAACGTCAACCGAATCGGCCAACTCATCTTCACTGTTACGTTTATCGTGCAAGAAATCCTCCAAGATTTGAAGCGTAGGAGCAATGAACATATCGGTAGTCTTGAACATATTCTCTGCAGGAATTTGGGCAATGACATGGGCCAAACCATCTACCAATTCGAGATGGGATTCTGCATCAAGCTGTACCTTAATTTGTCCATAAAGCATGTACAATTGTTCCAAGTATTCCACCAATAACGTGGAACAATCTTGACAAAAGTACATCAATGCTCTGGAGGTGGCCATTATGATATCTTTGGAAGCCTTTTCGTCTTGATTGCCTTGTTGGTTCACCATTTCGAACCCTTTAATAATGTAGTTGAGTTGAGGTTGTAAGAACTGAGGATTAGTGGATGTCCATTCAGTATAACGTCCAAGTACCAAAGTAGCTGAATACCTGATTTTTGGATGTTCAGGTAATTGTACCAAAAATGACATAATGGATGGTAAAATAGTGTTTTCCTTGAGTGGAACTTCTTTGGCCATGGTACGCATGGAAAATAATGCAGATTCCAAGTTTTGCCAACGAGACTTTTCCGGATTGGAAATTATATGTTGGATTTGTTGGAAAGGAATATTCAATGCACGAGTAGCACCCAAGATACTGCAACAGTTTTTGAGAACATCCCCCATTTCGTAACGGAACTCCTTGAACTTGTCTTCTTGCTCCTTATCACCATCGAAAAGATCATGATCATCATCACCAATAGGATAGGTTAATTGTTTGATTATAATGGTGACCAATTCTTCATAACAACTGGATAATTCTTGTTTAGACTCTTCGAATTTGGCTAAAGTAAGAAGTTGCTTAAGCATATCCCAGAAATTGAAAGTATATCTAACCACATCCAAATCTTGATCATACTTACACGAAACAAGTAAGATTTGTACCAAAGGTTTGAAATGTTTAGCATTCTTAACAATCAATACGTTCCAAGCTTCACTTGCTTCCACGTATAATCTCGTCAAACTTTCAAATGTCTCTGAATCTTGTAATTTTTCCGGGTGCTTGGCCATGAAATCATTGAGTTGAAATAATTGAGCATAAAGAGCATCAATGATTTGATAATTATCGATATCTCTGGTCTCTTTAATGATGGTGACAAGACATTCAATGCCACTATCAAATGTAGAATCATGAGTCAAAGACTGGAAAATGAGTGCAGTTAATGAATTGATCTGAAGAATTTGTTCAATAGAACCTTCTTTGATCCAGTTGTTTAAACAATCGAGAACTTGTGAAGCGTTTTGTCCCAGTTCACTTAACTTTTGAAGCATCATGCATACCTGCTCAACGTTGTCGGTAATTAACGCATGACAACGCAGGTTAAACTCTTCATCACTTAAAGAGAATTTCTTCACATCATCCAATTCTTCGGGTAACACTCTTAAGAAATCCAACAAACAAACTATAGAAGATGAAAGCTTGCCGACTATTTCATTGAAAGCATCATTCCAAGTCAGAAATTGAACCGCTAAATGTGACAAGGCAATGCATAACTGAGATCTGATTAGACGTTGAGATGCCAGTGAATATTTGATGATTAAAGAAATGATGGAGTCCTTAAGTTGGAGCAAGTTAGCTTCGGGTAAGTGCACCAAGTCATAGGTGACCTTCGAACGTAAAGTTTGTGCAGCAAAGAGAACAAACTGAATATCATTATTGTCGGATCCTAAGATGGTGTGAACCACTTCCCAAGCTTCCTGAGACTTTTGGAATTGTTCCAAAAAATGGGACGCCTTTTGCTTCTCCTCTTTATTGACGTTAGAGAACATGGTGCTCAACGCATGTTGGAGTTGGGTGTAGATGTCGCCTGACATGATTGATGGAGTTGATTAGTATTTTGGTCAAAAAATGGTTATATGTCTGTGGTCGTGCGCAGCTCAATATAACCTGACCACATCCCCCCATTCCCAATAAATCTACCCATATTCATCACTAGCAAACCGGAAAAGTCACTGGCAGACCCTAGTAGTGTTGAGAAGGAAGAGTAAGTGGTTTTTTCAAAGTCAACTTTAGTGATTTTCATTATTGTTGTTCTTTGGTTATTGAAAATTTTCAACATTTAGCAATAATCATAAAAAATAGAATAAATTTATAAAATTTGCTTTTTTATGATACGAACTCAATCCTTACGCAACTATAAACATTCCCACCACTTTAGAACTATCAAACTCGGTTCTAATATTGTTATTAGGACGGGATCAAATTTTTCACTTGATGAGTAAGTGCTTACGTAAGACAAACACATCACACACATCACGAACGCGTTTTCAACCAAATAGCAAATTTCCTCTGTATATTTAGCCATCCATGAGCAGACCAATCGTTATTTCCGGTCCTTCAGGTACCGGTAAGTCCACCTTGTTGAAGAAACTCTTTGCTGAGTTCCCAGGAAAGTTTGGATTTTCCATTTCCAACACCACCAGAAAGCCCAGAGCTGGTGAAGAAAATGGTAAGGACTACCATTTCACCACCGTGGATGAATTCCAAAAGCTCATTGCTGACAAGAAGTTCATTGAGTGGGCCCAATTCTCCGGTAACTACTATGGTACCACCATCAAGGCCGTGAAGGATGTGGCTGATTCCGGCTTGGTTTGCTTGTTGGACATTGATATGCAAGGGGTCAAGTCGGTGAAGAACACTGATTTGAACGCTCGTTACTTGTTTTTGGCCCCACCTTCTATTGAAGAGTTAAGAACAAGATTGGAATCCAGAGGCACTGAAACCCCTGAGTCTCTCGAGAAAAGAATTGCTGCTGCTTCTGCTGAGCTCGCTTATGCTGACAGTGGTGCCCACGACAAGATCATTGTCAACGATGATTTGGAGAAAGCCTACAAGGAGTTCAAGGACTTCATCGTGGACCAATAGTTAGCCTAATATAGACCCCCTAGTAGACCCCCTAGTAGTCTAATAGGCCAAACCCCGATTTATCCTGGTTCCACCCTATTATACCTGACCACGTGACGCGCTACCACCACTGTCAAATCCATGAGCCGACCCACACCAACCGACTCATCACCATGTCGACCAGAATCCCATCGTCTTTCGACGGAGGTATTGATGACGAAGAGTAAGTGATTTCAGCCAATCAAATACCCCCATGCCAACTAACCGCCAGTGAATTAAACATTGTTCAAAGAATCAAAGCAAAATGTCTAGAACAACCGGGAGTTCCTTTGGGATCACTTGCAACCGCCGGAGCAGTGATTTTGGCAGCTAGATCCATGAAAAGAGGTGAAAAGATCAAGACGCAAGTGTACTTCCGTTACAGAATTGTTTTCCAAAGTATCACCTTGATTGCATTGGTTACTGGAGGACTCTTATATAAGAAGGAATCAGAAGAGCAAAAGCAAACCAGAGAAGATGCGCTTAAGGAGAAAGCCAAACAAAGAGAAAAGTTATGGATTGAGGAATTGGAAAGAAGAGATGCTATCATTCAAGAAAGAAAGCGTAGATTGGAAGAGTCTAAGGCCGAGTTGAGACAAGTTGCACATGAAGGGTTCGAGGAGGAGGAGAAGAAAGAACAAAAAAATGAACAAACGAAGAAGTGAATGAACCAGATCTTGTAAATAATTGTATAAAGAAAGAATACCAAATGAAATGAATATGTTTCATCCCGTAGAAGTAGAAGAGAAGCCAAGAGACCGATCCGTCATTTACTGAATATTTATAATTATAATTTAATCTAATAATATTATAATCTAATTACATATATACGGCTTGATACAATTAAACAACGTATCAATATAAACCTAATTAATAAAAATATCACTATTAATAAAAAGCACTAAATAATCAATTCTATTTAAAATCAGCTCATTCACTCCATTTGAGCTTGAGATGGACCTTGGTCTGGACTTTCAATTCTGGAGTTCTCCAAATTAATACCAGTCTTCGTTATCTTCAGTCACTCAGTTGGTCTTAGCTAGATACTCATCGCCGAATTGTTCCTTTAACAATTCATGGACCTTGTCTAACTTATCATCCCATAATAGATTATTAGGTATTCCTAAAGAAACCGCCCAGTCTTTGTTAATCACCACTATTCCATCCAATCCCAAACCACAGAATTGATGGGGTCTGAATTGTGAATGACATTGGGCAAATACTTTAATTTCTGGCTTGATGTTCTTGATGTTCTTTACCTGGTCAATAAGTAATGGAACCTGATCAAATGGTGATTCAAAAACCAATCCGTTGCTCCTTTTGAGTATTTGTTTCAAATTATCTTGGTTGATATTAAAGATCTCATCATAGGTAAAAATTTCACCATCGCCATCAATTTCTTTATTTTCCTGTACCAGCAGCTTAATATAGAGTGGATTCTTGATATGCTTGACCAATAACTCTTGAATATCTTTGATTGTACCCACCCCCAAAGACACTTCTACTTTTTTTTCTTCTTCTTTATCTTCATCTTCAACTTCATCTTCTTTTTCTTCCTCTTTATCTTTTTCTTCCTCTTCTTTTATTATCTCTTCTTCTTCTTCTTCTTCTTCTAGTTGAAGATATTTCTTCAAGAACAATTCCATTAATTCTCGATTCTTTTCAGTTTTTTCAGTAGTTTCAACCAAATTGATTTTGGGAATGGTTCCAACATGAAAAGTACTCATTTGTCTTGCCAAAGCTGCCAAATCAATTTGCTTAACATCTCCGGTGAAAAATGGTGTGGCATTACAGGTGCGGTGCAGCTCATGAAATGTCAGCATGGGGAATTCCGGAGTCAAGGTGAAATCGGTTATCATATGATTTCCAAGCATGGCCAATCTGTCTCTGGCACTCATGACAATGTGTTGATCTTCTGACTTTGTTTCAAGTCATGGTGGTACCATTAATACTACAGTTCCATCATGGCACGTGACACATAGTTAACGATTTAAGTCTATTACAGGAAGCTGGAATGGTTGATTAATTGTTCCATTGAGACGTTACTATCTAAACTCTGGCTAATTATCAGAGCCAGTAACTGAATAATCATTGAGGAATTCAAAAATAGAATTCATCATATCAGTGATACCGTGATTTCCGATAATTTCGCTATTATTATTGTTGGAATAAACAGCTTGAACCATGGATTGAATTTTGATGAGACCCTCTTTGGAGACCAAATCACTGATGGTGATGATTAAAGAAAGCGAGAAATCGCTGTACCAGCGGTGATTCCATACCAATAACTTGATAGTGCTTTCTAAAATCTTATCATTCAATTGATTAACAATTTTGGTATAGTTATGGGTATAACTAGATGAAGCAGCAGCAGCAGCATTAGAATTATTTATGGAATTTTTGCTTAATACTTTAGATCTTTCCATTTGGTAATACTTAAGCATTTCCCTTTGAGATTTGGCTGAAAATCTTCCACTTAAGGCATTACTAAATGCAACACTACCCTCTTTGAAATGCTTCAATCTATAAGCAATGGCTCCCAAAATTTCCCATTCCAAAGTGGTTTTCTTGTATTCCATCTGTTGGGCCTGGAAATGAAGAGATTCTGCTTGCCACATGGTGTATGCTCTTAAATCTTCGTAAAGTAACATGAAAAGATTATCTAACCATCTCTCACATAATCTCTTCTTTTTGAATTCGTTCTCATAAGATTCTTCCAGATTTTCAGCTTCAACCTCTACTTCTTTCTTTGGAGACTTCACTCCATCAGTAGATGAAACATCGTTCTCACCAATCACATAATCAGGATTCAAGGTTGTCTCAGCTCCATTCTCGGTGTTGAGACCATCTCCATTTGCCAAAGGCAAAGTAGATCCATTTGCTCCATCAACAACGTTATTAACCGAAACAGTCGACTTGTTTCCATTTGATCTATCTTTTCTATATTCTTCTTCCATTACGAAAACTTTTGCTCTGTACTTCAATAATGATTCCCAACCTGCTTTAACCACGATATCTGTCAACAAGCTGTAAGCTTGTGCGAAAGTAGATTTCAAGTTTGCAGCTGGTAAGTTGCTCAATTGAGGATCCAAATTTCTTTGTTCATAAGCAATTTCATTGCTTTGTAAATTAGTAACTTGCTCCAAGGTCACATCGGTAGGAGATGGAAGATGTAAATCTTCATTACCACTTCTCAAAGGAACAACTCTTTTCAATGAAAATACTTCCTTGTGAGAATTCATTGGACAAGAATTTAACGATAATAAAGCATTCTCGAAATCTCCCAATTTAGTGTATGATTTGACCAACATACTCCAAGTCTTGAAATCTGAAGGAGAAGATTTAACAGCTTGCTTTGCTAAGTCCAATGCCAAATCATATCTCTTTTTCTCTAAACAGAATTGAGCTTGTAACAATATCAAGTTAGAATCTCTTTTGTTTTCATTGATTCCCTCACCCATGAGTTTAATGGCATATACTTCTTGATCTTTTAATAAGTATACTCTTGCTAAAAGGGTGATAACACTAGATTCTTTTTCGTGTAATCTCTGTAACACTTCTATGGCCTGTTCATAATTTTGAGTCAATTCTACCACTTTTAAGAAACCATCAACGAGATAATTATTGATTAAGTTAGCTTGGGGCATTTCAATACCACATCCCAATTTCGGACCATCCCAAAACAATGCTTCAAATCCCTTCATAAAAGAATTTAATATTTGCTTGGAATTGAATGGGTTTATTTTTCTAACTTCTACCAAACCTCCAACTTTGTTGGCATCGTCCTCATCGGAATCAAGCACGGATCTGACAATGGAACTGACAAAAGTCTCTGTCCACAACTTATCAGCTTCATCTTTGCTGACTTTATCATGAATCAATTTGCCCTCGTTATTCACAATAGAACTTTCGAATTTCCCCGGAATATGAACCGTGACTCTCATATCTACCTTGGAGAAGGCATTATAGGTACAATAGTTAAGCTGAGGCACTTTCCAATGCTTCTTCTCCCCAAACCAGTATTGAGATTTGGATCCAATAAGGGTTGATAATCCTTGCAAATGAGCGGCAATAGATGCTGAATTGGAGGTATCCACTCCAGTGAAATACAAAAACGTACCGATTTCGGTGTTCTTCTTGGAGGTGGTGGATTGCTTGTGAATGTTACATAAATCTGCTGGTCCTAAATCGGCAAACGAATGTAATCTTCCTGTTCTTTCAATCAATGACGAGCCAAGGTATTCTTCCTTGGCTTCTGGAATGGAAGCTACGGTGGCTGGTAGCATGGGAAATGATAAATGGAACTGGTAAATGGAACTGGTAAATGGAACTGGTGAATGGGAATGATGTTTTCTAAGGATTTGGATGGAAAACGATGAATGACGCTGAATTAGCCGCTGGTTTGCAAAGCAATTGGTCAATGATTAATGATAAAAACCACAGAGATCCGGTGTTGTCGATACGGTGTTGTTTTCTGAGATCACGAGCATGACACAAAGAAACTCAGCCGAGCCAGGTGGTAGGGCAGAGGCAGAGAGAAAAGAGAGGTAGAAAGAGGAAAAATTACTGAGGTGAAATGGTGATTAAGTCAGGAGGATGGAAATGGGAGTTGGTAAGATTGTTAAGTACTTTAGGGTGAAGTGACTGGTTTAGGAGAGGGTGTTTTAACTGGAGTTCATGGTATTGACTGTACCTTTTGGGTGTTCGTAGTGGGGAGAAATGGTATTTTTCGCGGGGAATTGCTGCGGGTGGAAGAGAGAGATGGGGAGGAATCAGATCAAGATAGGTAACTAAAGGTGAGGATTTATGCCAGAAATAAGGTCAAGAATAGTAGATACTACCGGGGAGTTGTTGTAGCAGTATAAATTAGGCACTTCGGTCCACAGCCTTAACTTCGTATGACTACTATGGACGTATGACTGAGCTAATCTCTCGCTAAATTCTTAGGCCCAAATTGGGCCTATGTTCTCCCAGTAATTGAGCGGTGGGGTGAATTATGAAAAATCAACTGAAATCTCAAGTCGAGCACATCAGTGACGTAAATTGGGTAATTTCATAATTGTTTAGTGATTGATATGCTTCGTTTTCAAATCGTATGGAATGTTCCAGAAGCTTTCAGGAGTCCCACAAGGCTTATCAAATTACTCAATTATCAAATTATTCAATTATTCAATTATTCAATTATTCAATTTTCAGTCTAGTATTCCTACGTAACTTAGTATAGTCTTCTTTAATATACATGAAAATCCTTAATGGATTCCTGGTTCTCGGTATTTACCATAGACCAGTGTTTTGAGGGATTGGCGAGGTTTGCTGAGGGTTCCGTGACCAAAGAGGTCTCGTAATCGTCAATTGTACAGAATTGCACCCAGACCTTGAATTTGTAGCATTTCAGTCCTTCATTAAGTCTAGTGCCACATGGTGGTTGGGTTAGATACCGTTTATTCCTGTTTTTGTCTTTTGATGTTTTCTTCTTCCTCCTCCTCCAAGGACTCCCAATCACGAGCAGTGAGGCAGTACTTCTCTGGGGGAAGGTTCAAGCCCCATTTGGGTATGACGGGAGGTAATGGCTTGGAGTTTCTCTCTTCAGCCAATTCTAACAATAATTCCTTAGGTGGTGTGGGTTTGAATTGGTAATTGGTCCGCGCAGCGATTGCCAAACGAATGTCATCTGTGTTGATGGTGGCGGTCGATGAAGACGAGCTTGAAGGCTTGGCGTGATCATTATAGGTAAGAGCGTCTTTCAACACCGATTTGGTGTATCCTATATGTTAGTACACTGATGATGAATAGTAACTCCCCAAACTTCAAAAACCTCCCCCAAACTTCTCTTTTAATGATAAGATCCGGGTTCGACTTAGAGGTTGGCAGTGCCACATCCCATAGACAATGCAATACTTACTGTGTGCAAAATCCATCAATTGCAACGGTACGTGGTCTTGATAGTTCTGTATCCCCTGCGTGGCAAAAATCAAGTGCAACAAACGAACGTCTCTAGGAACAACGTTGGCCTGTGCTTGAGCGGCGCCTGCACCTTCTGGAGCCGACGACGGATTCGAGCTCATGGTATAATCGTGGTTGTGTTGCGGCTGAACTGGAGAAGTTGTTGATGATGATAGATGAATTGAGAAAGGTGCGAGTCGTGCGACGCCCCAAGAACTGGCTGTTAATCAAGATGTTAGGCAGTCCCAGGGAGCTACTCCACACATCTACTTTTTAGCGATGACTAAGGAAGAATTGGTGATTGAGCGAGCAGACGTGTTGGAAGTGAGTCCACCGGAAACTACTGAGGATTATAATAGAATCGAACCATTCGAGTTTCTACATTCTCACCCCCGTACCGCATTGGTGATCCTCAACCAACCGATCAGGAATATCAACTTGGCCAAACTATGGAACAATACGGAATTGCATGTTTGTGTTGACGGAGGAGCCAACCGGCTTTACGAGAGCTTTGAGTCCGACCAAGATCGCTTACTGTACATTCCAGATTTCGTTGTGGGAGATTTTGATTCATTGCGGCCTGAAGTCCGAGCCTTTTATGAATCCAAGGGAGCAGTGATTATTCAACAGAAAACGCAATATTCCTCCGATTTCATGAAGGCAGCAGTTCTTACGAAACTATTCTTCTATTCAGATGTGACAAAAAAGGCTCTTTATGGTAAGGTTGACAATTATAACGGTCTTGAAGAGATTGAGAAGGAATACATGAAGGACCACGATACTCAGACAGTAAGGGTTTATAATATCGGTGGGATGGGTGGCAGATTCGACCAAACCATCCATTCAATCAGTCAATTATATGCCATGAACAAAACAGCACCCAATGTTCAGCATTATTTCATCAGCTACGATGACGTGGTATTCCTCGTTCAAAAGGGCAAAAACTACATCAGCTATCCTAACAAGAACCAGTTCCATTCGGCAGTGTTACCTTCGTGTGGTTTGCTTCCGTTGGGTGGCCAGCTGGTGACTTTAAATACCTATGGTTTAAAATATGATGTGCAAAATTGGTCAAGTACCATTGGGGGCAAAGTCAGCACCAGCAATTGTGTTTCTGGGGTTTCCGGGTTCTATGTCGACACTACTGACGATATAGTGTTCAATATAGAGGTGGAACATCACCTCTTTAAGTAGTGGGATCGAGTCCTTGGAATCCGCATCACGTGACTCGCTTTTCACACCCTGAAAAAAATTCCACCACTTTCACAGTTTCAACAGAAGGGCCAATACCATGTTGAATAGACTTCCCCTTTTTGGATTGCGTATGCTTAGCAGCGTATCCAAGGCACAACGCGTCACATTAACTCCGATCATCACCAGATTATGTCCTTCGCCGGTCGCAGCCATCGTCCCCAAGTCGTTCGTTTCCATCCAACCAACTTCATCCATTCTCGACCAGTTCCCACAAAATGTGTTTGAAGAGCCCGTAACAGAGAAAGACAACACCATTTTAGTCGATTCAGTGCTTAGAAAGAGAAGATTGAAGATGAAAAAGCATAAGTTGAGAAAGAGAAGAAGAGAGCAGAGATCCTTGATGAAGAGATTGGGTAAGATATGATTTTGTATATAGTTAATTCACAATAGAGACAGAGAAAACACCAGATTTAATGTAGATGATTAGTAAGGTTAGTCAATGAAACCCGAAGTTAGTATTGAAATATCCTCTGGACAAGAATCAAGCTCATAGCTAGCCAAGTTGTTCATAGCTAATTTGTTCAAATTGTCAGATGTTCAGATGATCAGATGATCAGATTTGTCCTATAGAAATTCAACACTTCATCAAGTCAATTTGGGGAACTTCCAAAGGTTCCCGTACCAAACTATTCAACTTCCCTCTCACTTATGCATTAAACTATTCACATACTTAATTAGTGTCATTGACTCACGCACCTTCACACTAACAAAATTCAACTGGCAATTTCATCTATTCTCTTTATTCTTCCAGATCTTTAACTCAGAATGTCCCAAATCACCTTCGTCACTGGAAATGCCAATAAGCTCAAGGAAGTAGTGGCAATTCTCTCAGGGGGCCAAGAAGGCCTGACAAAAGTTGGCAAATTCACCATCACTAACAAAGCCCTTGATCTTGATGAGGTTCAAGGTACCATTGATCAAGTGACTATTCATAAAGCAAAGAGTGCTGCCGCTTTGGTAGATGGCCCGGTTCTTGTGGAGGATACTTGTTTGGGCTTCAATGCTTTCAACGACTTGCCCGGCCCCTACATCAAATGGTTTGTCCAATCGTTGGGATTAGAGGGAATCGTCAAGATGTTATACAAGTTTGAAGACAAGAGCGCAAAAGCCATCACCACCATCGGATATTGCGAGGGACCAGGCAAAGAAGTGAAGTTATTCCAAGGAATCACTGAAGGAACCATCGTTGATTCCAGAGGACCAACTAATTTCGGATGGGATTCGATCTTTGAACCACTTGGTCGTGATCAAACTTATGCTGAAATGGACAAGGAAGTGAAAAATGGATTGAGTCACAGATACAAAGCATTGGCTAAACTTAAGGAATTTCTTACCAGTCAATAGCCAATCAATATAGAAGTACATGATTAATAATATTAATATCTAAACCTAAAACACTAGATACCGTCGTAGTCTTAACCATAAACTATGCCGACTAGGGATCGGGTGGTGTGTAGCTAATTGAATGCTTCTTTAATCTTTCCAAAAAGACCTTTCTTCTTCTCTTTTTCCTTTCTTAAATTTTCTCCATGACTGCTGATAGTGTATAAATGGTTATCACTCAGCCCATGACTACTTGAGGATCTGGTCTTCGATATCACATTTCCGAAACCTCCTCTACCCACCGAAAATGACTTGTTGGAAGGAACAGAGTACAAATCTTCTTTCTTGGTGGCATCGACATCTTGCAATTTCCGGGTGAGTTTAGGATCATCGTTGTTGATCATGTTTCCATATCCGCCTCTACCCGTAGAAACCTTATCTGTGTGCAAAGTGGGAGTATTACTACCTTGTGGTACGAGTTTTGGAGATGGTATGGAGTCTGATGACTTTATATTACCGGCACCTCCTCTACCAGTAGAGTAATATACCTTTTTGTGAGCTCCTTCTTGAGAACTGGATGGCGAAATTGGACTCTTTGAAGCTTCTAACGGCTCAGTTTGAGGGGTATGTGCGTTAGATGAGCTCCGGATATTTCCAGAACCTCCTCTGCCTGTGGAAAATGCCATGTTGAAGTGATAAATAGAGAATTGTTGTCGGTTGAAGGGTCCAAGTTTCTCAATCAACGAAATTTCTTGGGGAAATGATCACGTTTCGGACTATCCGCTAGGCCACACTTTGTGGGGATCGGTTGGTACACGAGTTGGGCTTGGCAATTGAGATAAGAAGAAGTGGCTGTTGCCGAGTCGAGGCAGCATTTGGTGAGGTGGCTCAGAATTGTGGAGCCCAAAGAGCTTGGGTTAGTTATAGGAAGCTTGGGGGTGGGGGTAGTTCAGAGTAGAATCAGTGAACTATTTGGTTTTATGTAATATTTGAGACCACAAGCAGTATCTTCATCACTACCCAAAAATCTATCAATTGCATAGCGGCTGTTGTTATATCCTTTCCTTTGTTGACCTTGAAAGTACATATGGCCAATTGGATTAATACGGACATTCTTCCAAGAGCGTTTCTGCGGATATTTGTGGTAATCCTCAATTTGATGCTCTTCACACAGTACTGAGTATTTGTATCCACGAAGCTGATCCATACTATTGTTTTGGATGTGATCGGGGGCAGGAAAGGTTTGACCCAATTGAAGCTCTTTCTTACCCCAGTGTAGTTTGAGCCAGCGGATCCAATTCCACTTAGACTTATGTTGTGGAGCCTCTGGAGCCTCTGGAGCCTCGGCTAAATTCACAAGCATAGGGTAATCTGGAACTCCGAACCGACGTTTGACCGACAAACACGAGTCCAAGCTCCAAGTGCTTTCAATGGAGTGGACACTTTCTCTTGAGCTTGGTCTGCTGAAATGATTCATTAACAGTTATTGGTGATATGCTTAGGTATTTATATACTGATCAGTTTTGCAGCAATAGTGGTTTGAAACCCCTCTTTCTATATGAGAATTATATAAATCTGACTAGTCACCAGTCAACAGTCAACAAATAACAGTCAGCAGTGCAACAATACGAAAGCGTATATTTATCGTAAATATACAATGGGAGATTCCTTTACGTTTGGTTTGACTATTAATGCCAAAGTTCCCCTAAAAGAAGTTTTACATCAGTTTCAAAGGAGTTTCGCATCAGTTTCGCATCAGTTTCAAAGGAGTACTACTCTGGGGTGGTGAGGCATGAATTGGACTTCTTCAAAGGGAGTTACAATTCCAAGACGACATTTTTAACAACTAAACTGGTGATATTTTCCACTAAAATACAGGTATTTTGCCTGTGGGGGTGGCTGTTGGTGGAGGCAGGTTGTGGTTTCAAGTGAATCAGGTAAATCAGGTGTAATAGTGTCCTTATCAACTAGTCCTGTATCAATTGGTGTCAATCGCGACTGAAATCAACAGTTACTTACAACATGAATCTTGACTCCGTGAATGGCCTGGATCTCAATGGAGCCTTCAGAATAGTCAACCTTGCCGTTTCCGGCTTGACGGTACGTTATACAATCCATCAATATGGTATCCTTACTAACATCAGGTTTTATCTGGCTTATCGCAACTTTTCAGTGGATTGTATGTATTCCAGAGGCAAATGCCAAAAGGCAAAGGGCACATGGAATCGAACTAACATCTAGTCATTCGGTACGTATGGATTCTATCAATTAATGGTTTGAATCAATTACTAACCTTCAGTTTATTACAGGTCTTTATATAATTGCCTTTGGTACAATTATTGGCCTTTTAGGTACGTTGCCTTTGGGTATCAGAGTTGGTAGCAAGTAGGTGGAGATATCATTGATAGTTCAAATTCTATCCCTCATACCATCCAAATTAACTGTATCTGATTGATGATCTTATCCGGCGGTTCAGTCTGATTATGTTCAATCTGATTATTTTCAATCTGTTTCTTTTGGTCATCTTTTACTTCTACTCTTCAACCTACTAACATATACTAACCATCAGAATTCAAAGTTCCGGCTGAAGCCTATGCTTATGGCTCGTTCTTATTCTCTTTCATCGGACGTGGAATCTGTACGTATAATCCTTGATGTGAAGACATTCTTCTTACTAACCATAGTCTACACTTTTATCGGAGCAAGTATAAATGGTGCCAGTGCATTCAGAATCATTGCTGCATTATTGATCTTTTTCGTGGGCGTGGGTTACATTGCTTTGGAGGCTGTCCCCAGTGTATCTCCCCCAGAAAACATGAACCCCGAGGGCATCTCCATTGGTGTCAATGATGAAGATATCATTTGATTTAACTAAACTTCACCAGCTCAATCATTCTGATTAGAGAACCGAAGTCCACCATATTGCGTCAATGTTGTAAGTGTTGTCAATGTTGTAAATGTTGTCAATGTGCCAATGTGCCAGCCAATGTTGCCAATGTGGGATTTGATAGTTCTCTACTGATTTCTAGTTCCCTCGCGATATAAATATAAATATATACTTGTGCGCAAATAACCATCACTGATGGAACCTGATGTCATAAACATCCCCAAACATTCGTTCACTGCATTTCGTTTAACGTATTCAACTTCCAAAGTTATATCTGAATCATCCAAATGTGTGTTCATTGGTTCATTTCCTGATATTTGGCGAGATGAACAGAAGCAACACTTGCTACATGGTGTGAAAAGATACACTAAACTTCAGGTTCAAAAAAAGTTTCGTAAGGCTTCAGATTTAGTCAATACCAGTATTCGAAGAGGAGCATTTAAATATGATGATAATGATGCCGATATCGATGAGTTCAACATTGATGATGGAGGGTTCAATATCTTCGAAACTGACCGGAAAAAGTTCGCCTCCACTGTGTTGCTACGAGCACTAGAAGAGCAAGAACACGAAAGCGAAGAAGAGCTCGAAGAAACAGAGGAAGAACAACAATCACTAACAACATCAAGACCCAATACCAACTCCACTATACGCAGCATCATCAACCGGGAAGTAGAGAATGAAAATCTTTCAAGCGACAACATCAGCATTCCCCATACAACCTTCGGAGTTGATGACCTGAAACATCACCGAGTAAAATCATTCTCCCCAAATTTACCAGAACCAATCATTCCCAACCCCATAATTCACCTACAAACTTCACCAGCACAGCTGTCAGCACGACTGCCATCACCAACACCACCAGCACCGCAACGCCTCGAATCAATTGGCTCAAATGATCAAGTCTCCTACCAATTCTTTGTCAATCCCAACTCCAATCTGAACCACGGTTCAAAGGATAATCTAGCCGTACCAGATATGGAATCATTCATTCTGCATGAAAACTACTTGGATCAATTAATACCAGGGCCCACCGATTCCGTTAGTAACTCTAGCTTTCATAGTGCACATTCTTTGAGTCCAAATGTTGAGGTTCCAAAGCAAAGTGTTCGATTTCGTGAAGATGTCAAGAAAAAATCCGAAATCAGTATTGCAATGCCTCAGCCAGTGGATATGGATGAAGAAGATCCCGATGTAAAAGTTAATTGGGTTAAAGAGCATCACCGTTTCGCCAAAAAATTGAAAATGTTAGCAATAACCACTAGGGGAAAGGCTCGGGATACCAAAAAGGTTAGAAAGAGAATATACCGATCCATCTTGAAGGAGTATAAGGATGGTGAAATTTTACGTCAAGATAAATTTCTAACCTTGACAAAGATTCTTAGAAATGTCAGAAGCGTATCAGATTTCAATGATAACGAGTTCCTTGACTCACGAATTTATGAAAGATGGACTGAATATTATTGTGTATTGAGGAAGACCAGCAATACCACCGATCCATTATCTATCGAATTATATCTGAAGAAAGAGGATATTCTGTCTGGTAAATCAGACATAAGTTTTCCGTTATCTTCGGATGTCGAAGCTTGCATGTATAGTGACTCAGACAAATCGTTCTGTGTTACCGTTCCTAAAACCAATCATGTCTACGTTTACATCTTCAAGGCTCATAGTCAAATATCTGCCATCAGATCATTATTTTTCATTACTCATTTAGGTGAAAAGATTAATCACAGATATGATATATCAATACCAGAACTATCACTTAAGTTGGAAATACAAGTTCCATTTTCCGAAGTTAAAAAATCATTTCAAGCTTCACAAGATATACAATTATTACAAATGAAAAAGGGATATCAAGTTACTTCTAGTCCGATTATACAATATTTGAAAGCTCAACTAATTCAGGAAATACGCAGAATGGGGAACCCAGAGTATGATAAGTGGTGTGACGAGTTGTCATATCCCTGGTTCTGTTTCAAAAAATATGATAATTTAGAATGGATAACCAATAATAGTCAGATTTTCATGATGCATTATAATGTTGTGAAGAAGACTTATGAATTAGAGTTTCGAAATATGGCTACGTCTTATTTCTATACCATGACAGACACTGGGAACACCCAAGAACCATATCCAATTGAAGGCTTCTTATTTCGAATGACAAACACTGCAGGAAAGGGAAAGTCATTATTAAGAGAATTTCATAAGATGCTGTACTTTTATTCGTGTGACAATATACTATATTTCACAAAGTACTATCGGGGATCTCCACCAATTTCTGATACGGATTTTGATCTGGAATCAATTGCTTTGGAAATATCACCATTTCCTCTTGATGAACAAGATCATATTACTTGGTTAAAATCCGGGAATTTCGAAGCTTATGATAATGATGCATTAAACGAATTTAAGAGACGTTCCCAACAGATCTTAAAAGCAGAAGCTGCATTAGATGTTTGCCTCATCAAAGACATAAGAATCATTCCAATGGAGCATGTTTCCAAAACCCAAAAGATTTTCATGAGTTTATATTGGTATGCCTCTACAGATAAAATAGAGGATGAATGTATTATGGATTCAGCATTTGAGATTGAAATGGAAAATGGAAGTATTTTGAAATTGTTAGCTTCGAAAAGAAGTGTTAGAGATGAATGGATTACAAGGTTATTTGCTATGAGACACTATTGGATATCAAGAAAAGGCGATGATTTGAAAAGAATGATGCAAGTTAGAAATAAAAATAAGAATTCACTTGGAATAAGTGAGTATATTGATTCAAATGTGACCCAAGAATTGAGGGCAACTGAATACAAATATTCTCATGCAGATCCATTGATTCATAATATTAACGGACTTGCAATGACCAAATGTGTTTTAATGCATGGAAATTTATATCAAAAGGGGAAGAAACATTCGAATTTTAATCAATATTTTGTTACCCTTTGTCCAGGATCATTAAAATTGTTTTCCATGTTCAGAAGATCGAAAGTCACTGGGACTTGGAAAAAGACTCCAACTTATGAGCATTATTTCACTATTCCGATTTCTGAATGTTATCTTTATTCAGGAAATACTACTCGACTCGATTTGTTAGATGAACATAATCATATTGATCCCAAATTTCCTTCTCGTCGAGCAGTTCCTCGGATCTATCCTGATGGATGGAAATCCGCCGAAGAAGAGCAATTGAGATGTTTTACTTTATGGTTTGGTAATAAAAGAAACATGAAACGGAGACAAAAGGAAATGCATGAAGATGAATTGTTTAGTCCGAAAAAGCAAGGTGATGATTCCGATTTAAATCCTGGTCTCTCTACAATGATTAAAAGATTAGGTGTAACAGGTAAAAGTGTGGTTTTTATGGCAAGGTCTAGACAGGAAAGAGAAATGTGGACTTATAACATATTAGCAGAAATAGATCGATTGGCCAGGTATTAAACTAATAATTATGTTTGAATAGATGTTAAGGCATCATCGATATGAGAAATGAGATCATTCCATTTTGATTGAGGTTGTTGAGATGGAACTTTGGTAATCAATTTATTGATAATTTCTTCATCTGAATCTTCATCACTATCCACAGTATTAATAGAGCTAGTATAAAATCCAGGAAAATGAACAGAATCAAATAAATTATCAATTTTGTAGTTACTGATTCGAAGAGTTTGATCATGAAGATTGTGAGGATGTTTCACATTTTTTGGGTTTGAAATATTATGGTTGGAAATATTAAGGTTGGTTCCATGTGGATAAGGTGAAGTTATGGCTGGGATGGTTGTATCACTAGCATCAGAATCCATGGGGGAATCCATGGGAGAATCAATGGCCATTTTGCCTATTTTGAATATGGTTGAGCAATGCTTGTTATCATAGGGGATATTAGTATCTCCAAGGTTAACTGTAGAAGTGACGATTTCAACAGGAAACTCGAAGTCACGATCAGAAATAGCTACCACCCACTTCTCAATAATGGAATCTATTTCTGAATTTAACCAGAGTTCGGTGATATTGATGGATTCTTCTTGACCTATAAGTAACTTTAGTATGGAAGCATTTGGAGTAGTGAATCGAGTAGTGGCTAGATTTAACATGATTGCCGTCTCTCCAGTGGATTCATTCCATAGAACCAAGTCGGATTCAAATAGAAACACGATTCTTCTTGTGAAAGATGAACCATCCAAGCTTGTCAAGAGCCTATCTACCAATCGTAAATTACCCAAATTCAATAATCTTGTGAGATTCAAAATGGTACAGTTGTGAACCATATACTTGAGGAGGCGATTTTTCAAGTCATCCACAGAGAGATTCTTATGGCTGTTGATTTTCACTGTAACGGTATTTAATGTAGAAACTGTTGGGGTGGGTGAGGGAGTTCGAGAGATTACTAAGGAGTCTCTGAAGGTGGCCAGGAGGTGATTTAGGTGAGGTTGAAAATTATTCCATAGTGAACTAAGGTTTGTTTCGGAATTGCCATGAAAAGAATTTTGGGGTTGATTTTCAAAGTCTGAGTCACAAACTAACCCCAAACCACTGGAAAAATCCAATTTCTCGCCATAATTAAACGGTTTATAGGATATATGAGAATCATCAAGTAGAAGTGGTTGGGCAGAAAGAGTCAGAAACAAGTTTGAGGAATCCAATTGGTTTGGTGTTTCTATATCAGACAAGTTCATCACTGATAATTCATCAAATCCCGGAGGCTTGGACTTTTCTCCACATGAAGTTTGTGATGGTGACATGCCATTTTCACCTTTCAGTAGTTGATTCTGCCCTTTCAGTAGTTGATTCTGCTTTCTGTTTTGATGGTTATTATTCAGGCGAGTTGGGGTTCCTGGGATTGTTTTCTGAGTTGTTTTCTGAGTTGTTTTAGGGGGATTTTGTGGAAACTTTTCAGGTACGTTAGGCGCATGTTGCACAGCTTCGGTATCCAAATAAGAAGATTTCGCAGCCATTCTCAGAGGCAGCACAGAGGCAGGACCAGGGCCTGGGCCAGGGGAGTTGTGGGGGAGCGGGTCACAAATAGGGGGATCGAAACGGATATGGCTCCACAATTTGTGGCAAATGGTAAGATCGTGTGGTACAATGGTGTGGAAGGTAGAGTGGCTGGTGCAAACTGGCCCATGGCAAGTGGGGAAGATATCGCGGATAAAGTGATCCCGGGACTGTATGGTGCGACAATTTGGGGCGATTTTTTGCATCTCAAACTGTACTGCCAACTTGAAACACTCCCAATGAAGATAGTCCCCACATTGGAGAGGAATTATACTTTCCAGTTCCAATTTGGTGACAAGGAGTTCGTCACATACGAAACACTTATCAAGTGGTGAAGATTTGGGGGAGCATGTGGTACTTCGTGGTTGCGTGGAACTCATCAGTGACCGTAAGGGATGGCTGTAAATGAAAGGTCGTACTGTGGGTCCTTTTTTAGAGTCCATGGGTCCATCAGGCCAAAACACTGGGCCAGATTGCTGTGGGGGAGTCTTATGGGATCTTCTTCTGATGGGGGAAATCCCAGAAACTGACGACCAGAGGGATTTCCGTAAAGGAGACAGGGAGGCGGATGATGGTTTGGAAGAGAATACCAGCGAGACATGAGACAATGGCAGGGCCATTTCCACCAGGCGGAGAGTATGGATATCTGAGGATTCTGAGGTGGTGGTGGTTAAGGACGAGGATGAATAGCCTGAATCGGTGGAGTTGGAGCTGCCAAAAGAGCCAATAGAGCTGATGGAGCCAATGGAGCCAACAGAGTCCGACCGACTTGATGAATACACCAGATCTTCAAATGGAGGAAATGAAGAAGCAATCACATCAGACATCGAATCTGGATCTGAACGAGCAAACCCCATGAATTTATGACGCCATCTCTTCTTTTCACCAAAGCTCACTGGCGATTGGAGGACTGATTTCTCTGGCATGGGTAGTTGATAGTGAAGATGAAGGTGACAGATAAGGTTAAGTAATGGTAATGGTAAAGATGAGAAGGTATTTGTTTAATATTATACTAAATTGGTGGTTCCATTCAAAGACTCAGTTAGTGTGGTTAATTGAAACACCCAAGGCAACACCCAAGGCAACGCCTAAAGCAAAGGCCAGACCACTTAAGTAACCAAAAAGGGAACAGATGTTCATGAGTGACAGTAAGGCGGAGTCAAGGCTAGAACCTCATGAAAGTTATTTCATAGTGAGTGGTGCTATATCCGTCTTAAGTAAGCAAAGTGGGTATCAAAGGTATCAATGTGGATACCAATGTGGGTATCAAAGTGGAGTTGTTCGTTGTTCCTGGCGTCGCTTATTCAGTCAATTATGCATCTTGTGCATATTATGCATATTCTACTTGATATGGCTGCGAATGTGGCAGTGCGGAAGTGACTTTTGGTGGATTAATTCTTGACATATGTGGCAAATGTGTGGAAAATCTGCCTCAAACATGTGGGGTAACTATTCGAGGGTGAAGCTTAAGCTTGATTACGAGCATATCGTAAAAAAACTAATCGTAAGTTCAAAAGAAGTTTAATTATCGAAAGAAGTTAATTGTCGAAAAGGAGTTTAATTATCGATAAGATTGTCGCAATTTTCTTAGGTGAATTTTACCCACCTGGCATTACCCAACGAATCGGGGATTTTCGGAGTGAATGGAAAAACTGGTCACGTGACCACCCTCCGAGATCCCCAACCGGTGTTACACATCCGCTCTCTCTCCCTTGCACTACCTCCGGGACTCTTCCCCCCGATGAGAAAAGGTTTACCAACAACAGCTAGTTCTTCTTAACTAACCAAGATGATTCGCAGTATCCGTCCATTGGCCAATGCTAGCCGTATGTCCACCAGAGGATTGGCTTCCTCCACCACTGACTTGGTGACAATCGATTTGCCAGAATCTTCTTTCGAAGGTTTCAACTTGGATGTCCCAGAGTTATCCTTTGAAACCGAAAAGGAAACTTTGTTGAAGATGTACAAGGATATGATCGTTGTCAGAAGAATGGAAATGGCCGCCGACGCTTTGTACAAGGCCAAGAAGATTCGTGGTTTCTGTCATTTGTCTGTTGGTCAAGAAGCCATTGCTGTGGGTATCGAAAATGCTATCACTCCTTTGGATACCGTGATCACTTCTTATAGATGTCACGGTTTCGCTTACACTAGAGGTGCTTCTGTCAAGGAGATCTTGGGTGAATTGATGGGTAAGAGAGCCGGTATTTCCTACGGTAAGGGTGGTTCCATGCACATGTTTGCTCCAGGTTTCTACGGTGGTAACGGTATTGTCGGAGCTCAAGTTCCATTGGGTGCTGGTTTGGCATTCTCTCACAAGTACAGAGGCCAAAAGGCCGCTTGTTTCACCTTGTACGGTGATGGTGCTTCCAACCAAGGTCAAGTCTTTGAGTCTTACAACATGGCCAAGTTATGGAACTTGCCAACTGTTTTCGCTTGTGAAAACAACAAGTATGGTATGGGTACTTCCGCTGCCAGATCTTCCGCTCTTACTGACTACTATAAGAGAGGTCAATATATTCCAGGTTTAAAGGTTAATGGTATGGATATCTTAGCCACTTACCAAGCTTCTAAGTTCGCCAGAGACTGGTGTATTCAAGGTAATGGTCCATTAGTTTTGGAATACGAAACTTACAGATACGGTGGTCACTCCATGTCTGACCCAGGAACCACTTACAGAACTAGAGAAGAAGTTCAACACATGAGATCCAGAAACGATCCAATCGCCGGTTTGAAGGCTACTTTATTGGAGAAGGAAATCGCCACTGAAGAAGAAATCAAGTCTTACGACAAGGAAGCCAGAAAGTACGTTGACGAACAAGTTGCTGCTGCTGAATCTGACCTTCCACCTGAAGCTAAGATGGACATTTTGTTCGAAGATGTCTACATTCCAGGTTCCGAAATTCCAGTCTTGAGAGGTAGAATTTCCGATGACTCCTGGGACTTCAAGAACAAGACCTTCTTGAACAAGGTCTACTAAGCATAGAGTACGTACTGGGATTCTTGTATATCTAATAAAAGAAACACCAAAAATTTCAAATATTTAGATATCAACCTTCTGTCCGGTTATTTTCCGATATTATGCTACTTCATTTCAATATTAGTATATCAGATATTCATTATAATAAATAGTAATAACTTAAATTATCATTTAAATTTTCATTTAAATTTAACCTTTAACTTCAACTTCAAATTCAACTTGTTTATCTGCATCAATATATGAATCACACATACACCAAATAGATAATTTTTGTTTACCTTGATTGGTTAACGTAAAAGATAATGTTAGTTGTTGAGATTCTTTACTAATTATAGTCTTCTTAATGGAATATAATTGTTTAGTAGTAGGATCACCAATAATAACCCACCATGATTCATCCTTAGGATAAGGATAATATTGAGATACCACTCGTAAATCATCAAGTTCTTCATCTCTTTCTAAAGTAATGGTGATTTCTTTAGCTTCTCCCACGATGATTGGATCATCCAAATTCAATTGATAATGGATATCGATATTTGGATATTTGTTGACGAATTCTGCTACTTGATACAATTTAGCTTCCTTTAATTGTAAGATTTTATCTCTTTCTTCATCTTCCAAAGACATCACATCATAAACTGTCTCAATAGAATGTTCTTCACATCTTTGTAAAATCGCTTCATCGAAATTTGGAATTTGCTTTAATGGACTGTCCTTGAACCAAACTGCTTGTACTATCATTTGAGACAAATCAATTAATTGGATCGAATTAAGATGTCCTTCACTTGATAACAAATCAACGCAAGCAGATATGGTATTCAAAACAGTTTTAACCACCAACTTTTGATCTTGTTGTAATTCAAAAGGAATGGATGTTCTTAACATGTGTGATTGAAGCAATATGAAAGCTTTAACAAATGGACTTGCAAAATCAGGATTGGTGTATTTGATAGGAATTTTATTGTAGATCTTGGATAACATGTTTGTTTCGTTTTCCCTGAGTTTCAAACTCTCCAATTCAGATGAACTAGCTAAGATTTCAATGAATTGACTGATCTTAGTTTTATTATTCAATTGTTTCAAAGTTTTCATCGTCATATAGTTAATATTGTAATGAGAAGAAATGAGTGTTCCATTAGTTGGAAGAATAACTTCATCATCTTGTTCCTCTTCAAGTTCAACAAGTTCAAAGTCTTGTAAATCCTTCATGTCATTTTCAATCAATTCAGAGAGATGCTCAGATATACCCAAACTTGATACATCTTTAGCATCATAAAAACTTGGATTATTTCTGAGTCTTCTGTAGAAAAAGCTAAAGGTGATCCAATCCATACAGTCTTGATTTGATTTTAAATTTTTGGCTCCAATTTCATCAATAAAGACATCATGTAATTTGGAGGTAAGATAACTCTCAATCGGTAAGCCATCACCCAAAGATTGCTGCAAGAACTTCAAACTATTTTGTTTGGTGAAGATACTAACTTTACCCTTATTGAGATTTTTATCGGCACAAGTTCCTATCATTTCGAATATTTCATTGATAGTATAATCAATGTATCGATATTCTTTACCCTCAAATTCCAGAGTACCTAATATAATTACTCTGGGAGCAGAAGGAGCATAGTAGCAAGTGTCTCTTGTTGCCAATAAGATACTTAATAAACCGTTTTCAAATAATTTCTCCACAATTAGTTTATCAGTGGCATGCATTCCAGCATGATAAAATGCAACTCCGCTATTCAAGAATTCCAAAAGAATTGGATCATTAATTCTATCGAGATATGCTTGAATTTCAATAAGATTAACATTCAAATAAGAAATAGATTCCGTTCCTGCCAATTGAATCAAATTCGATGCAAAATTGATACACTCTTTTCTTGTAGATAAAAAGATTAAATGCTTGTCAATCGAACTTTCTTCATTATCATCATCAACTGTTTTAGTTTTCAAAATCGTATCCCAAGAGTTTCTCATACCCCAATTTAAGAATGATTGATGATTTCTTAAATCTGATCCCTGTAATCTGATTTCATCAATTTGGTAAAATCTATGAGAGGGGTCAAAATTATATATGTTACTCTTAGAGCAACCCAACCATTCACCAATATCCCTGCTATTGAGAACGGGGGAACTTAGTCCAATGACACGAAGTGGAGTTTGAGATTGAGATTGAGATGTGAGGATTCTCATTCTAGAGATCATTACCTCATAAGTAACATTTTGAGGAGAGCTCAAACTATGTAAATCATCACATAAAAGTAATTCAATAGCTTGGACCGACTTTCTTTGACGCCATCTCTTTGTTAACACGTAGAATTGATCTGAAGTTGCTAACACAAGATGACTTTTATTTAAGATTTGGATATCTTTTGATAATTCCCCTGTTAACTTTTGAACGATTTTATCAAATGATTTGAATTTCTTTGTCCAAATTTTGAATAAAACATCTACCTTCTCTTGAATGGGATTAATATAGACAATTCTTCCCTTGTTTTGATTCCAATGACTTAACATTGCCAATTCTGCACATACAGTCTTACCACTTCCTTTAGATAAACCAATCAACAAGTTCTCATCTGTATTAAATAGACTTGTGAACATCTGAGACTGGAATTTGTTAAAATAACTGAAATTGAAAATATCTCTAAATTGTTCTGGAATTGAAGTGGTTGGAACATTTTGTACTTCTAATACTCTTGTAAAAGAAGAAGATTTGGGCATAACAATGGATCTTAATGTGATGGGGATTCTCCATTCACTATGAAGCCAGCTTTCATTAATAACAGTGATGAAATAATTTTGTTCCATTGGATCTGAGATTTCAACGGTGAAATCAAGCCAATGCTCTTTCTTAGAATTCTCCTTCTTAATTTGCAAAAAGTCTGTATATAAAATCTTTTCACCATCACAATCCTCAACCAACATGTAAAATGATTGATAATTTCCATGAATTTTGGTCCAATTCCAAGTGGGTAAGATTTCAAGTTGAACCCTAATACTTGTTGAATTGATTGGTTGCAGGTAACAATTGAGTTCAACTTTAGGAAACTGTTGGATCAAATCATATACCAAATGACTGTTTCC
Source organism: Suhomyces chickasaworum (assembly GCA_030568495.1). Taxonomy (NCBI): domain Eukaryota; kingdom Fungi; phylum Ascomycota; class Pichiomycetes; order Serinales; family Debaryomycetaceae; genus Suhomyces; species Suhomyces chickasaworum. The sequence continues at coordinate 59,999 of JAJMGF010000049.1, forward strand.
TTTCAAATTAAGAGCTTCAGATAATTCCAACGCATTTAAGTTGAAATAACTTATGAAAGGCAAATGTGAACTTTCCGTAACTCTAATGATTTCTTTGGGGCATAACTCTCCAAATTGTCTGAAAGGTGAAGAAGTTGGCCACATTCTTTTCTCAACCATTTTGCAAAGATTAAGAATTAGCTTAGAAAGATTTGACCATCCTTTTTTAAATACAATTTCAAATAAAGCACGTAATAATCTTCCCGCTGATTGGGTAATGTATATCATATCAGCCATTAAAGCAAATCCTTCCAAAGATAATCTGGAAATATAAGATTGAAGTAAAACATTGACTTTAGCAAGTGTATCATGTGGACCTTCCTTTATTGGAATTGGACACTTTTCCAAAAGTTTGGTGACCTCTAATTTTTCTTCTTGACGAACTGGAATGTATTTAAACTCACCTGAAGTAGCAAAAATTTTCAATACTTCAATTTCCGTAAACCATGGTTTCAATTTGGAATTATACATATTCATAGTTTCATAATTAATGTAATAGTGTGAAGAAATTTTTCCCAATTCAGTGGATTTTATTTCTCCAGTGATATTATTATATTCCACTAACTTGTTCTTTTGTAAAATAGTTAAAGCTGTATGGATAAGATCAGTTCTTTTGAATTCCAATGTTTTATCATCAGCATAATCTGCTCCCACATGATATAATGCTGGTGACTTTAACATTCTGATATAAAGATACGTATAACTTAACCATTCAATTCCCTGTCTCAATGATTTCACCGTACCCAAGACAATCTCTGCATTCAAATTATCCACGATTTTGCTAATGAATTGTGATTCAATTGGAAGTTGTTGATTAAGGATCGCCAAATAATACTGTAATTCATCATGAGATGTTATGATAACACCTTCACCGCTTTTATCATATCTGGGTCTACCAGCTCTACCAAGCATCTGAAGGATATCTTGAGGTGATAATTGAACCCATGTACCTCTTTCTGGATTATAGGTTTCTGTACCTTTGATCACAACCGTATGAGCTGGTAAATTCACACCCCATGCCAATGTAGCAGTTGATACCAAAATCTTGATATGCCCTTGAGCAAAGAGATCTTCAACAATGCTTCTTTCATCTTTGTTAAGACCAGCATGATGAATACCAAATCCCGATGGAAGAATGTCTCTTAAATTTCGAGTTTTCATGGCTTCGGCTTCTTGTTTCAATATTTCAGCTGACCCGGATCCTGACTTTGATACCAAATCGGTTTCGTTCAATTCTTCAAGTTTTTCTTTGAGCCAATTTGCTGTCTTAAAGGTATCTTTCCTTGAGTGAACAAAAATGATCATTTGATGATTATTCTTCACTGATTCAATTAATTTTTCATAACAAGCTTCGTTCATTGCATTCAACTTCTTGATAGCTTTTTTCTCTTTGATACCAATGAATTGTTGTCCTAAAGGACATGGTCTATAAGATGCATCAAAATAGAAAAGGCCCTTTTTAACCCGTAAAAATTGAGCAACATCTTCATAATTTGGTAAAGTGGCAGAAAGTCCCACCAACCTTATGGTTTCCCCAGTTGTTTCTTGATATCTTTGAGTTCTACTAACAATACTTTCCAATACTGGACCTCTTTCATCATGTAACAAATGAATTTCATCAATGATAATTAATTTGGTCAATGAAGTTGTTGAAGACATATCGGAAGATTTTCTAGTAATAATATCCCATTTTTCTGGGGTAGTCACCAAAATTTGTGTTTCATCTATTTGTTGCTTACTCAAATTAGAATCACCAGTTAATTCATTAACAATTATACCGAAAGTTGAAGTTAATCTTCTCTCAAATTCTCTCATTTGTTCTTGAACCAAAGCTTTTAATGGAGCAATATAAACAATCTTGAATTTGTCAAGTTTTATTTTCCCAGTATTTTTATCTCTGAAATTATCGATAGTTCTTAAAACGGTCAACATTGCCACGTTGGTTTTACCAGCACCAGTAGGTGCACATAAAAGTACGTTTTCATCGGATTTGAATGCTGTAGGATATACTTTAGATTGAACCCGGTTCAAACTCAGTGTTTCATTAGATGGAAATACGATTCTTGCCCATTCTGGGAGATCTGATATTGGCACCAATGTTTCCCCTTCAGCTAAAGGTGGAGATTCCGGTGGTGGAATGCTTATTATATCGTATGATTTTTTGGCTTGTTGGGTTGAACCTTGAGGAAGTTTCACCTTTCTTGAGGACATTAAATGAGAACCTTGATTGAATTCAAGGGATTCTAAATCTATAATTTTAGGCTCTCTTTCCATTTTAGATTTGGCCTTTTTTTGGTTTAATTCATCGGTATCTGATAGTTTTCTCTTTTTATCTTGCCCATTGGAGATTCCAGAAATAAGTTCAGAACCAAGAGAACTGAGATTCAAGTGATTCAATTCTGAGATCAACTTTTCCTTTAATTCATCGTTATCTCCAATATTAAGCCATCTGAATTTAAAATGCAATCTCCATCTATTTTCGGTACAGAATTTAACAAAGTCAAAATGGTCATAGTCCATTAATTCCATTAATTCATTCTCCAAGTCTCTTGAATTGAGGGCAGTATTAGCTAGTATATCGAGTAAATTCTTATGTTTCAATTGGATGCTTGATGGGTCTTCGTTTTCTAGAAGAGATGTGAGTTTTCTTTGCAAGTAGAATAAATCGATCTCGTGAAGGGGGACGATTTCTCCAGATTTTTCGACTTGTTGGGCTGATTTCATCACAGCTTCTGATTGGAGAACGTTGTTTTCTTCATCGCCTGGTTGTTCAATTGATGATTCCTTAACAGCTTCGTTTTCGTCATCCTCGCTATTGTAGTCGTTATTGATGTTGTTTTCTTCATCACTCTCATCGAAAACAACCGCCACCTCCTGGTCCTGGTCATTTTCCTCCACTTCTTCGACGTGATAGTCGGTGATTCTGTTGGCCAAAGTTATCAACTCGTTCAATTGAATGTCGGAGACTTTAGCGTCCAAGATGGCTGAAACCTGGGACTTTTTCTCCAGAACGCCGGTGTCTTGCTTCAAGATCTCAAGAATGGTGTCTGCGGCCGACAATATCACTTCGTGACTGGTATCGGGCAAGAAGTGGCGTACTTGGGTCATGATCAAGTCGAAGAAATGGGCGGTATCTGAGTTGGTGGGATGATACGAGATGATTTCTGATGCACTGGCATATGAGTAGTTGTTGATAGATGAATTGGCACCGGAATCTCTGGGGTTGGATTTGGATGATGCCGCTCTTTGTTTATCCTTGTGAGGTTCATCTCTTACCACTCTGGTTCCCATATCTTTGACGGAGATATGTCCCACAATCGATGATGGGTTGGTGTTGATGACCTCTCTGTTTCTGTGCTCCGAGCGGATCACCTTATTGGACATCTCATCGTAGCTGTATTGCTTGTTGGAGTTGTCCATGGTGACTGGAGGGGAGATGGTGGTGATGGAGTTTAGTTGAAGGTTGGTGATGCGCGAAAGTAGCGATGCGAGATGAGAAGTGAGAGTGAGAGTGAGAAGTGCGACCAGAGTTAAGAGGTGAGGTTGTTGGAGGAAAGAGAAAACGTTCAATGAAAAGAGAAAGAAAACAGAAAAAAACTACGATGTGACTGGTTCGGATTGAATTACCAACTGAAGTAATTGGGTGGTAGAGTTGAGTCTTGGTGACTTGGTCTGGTCAGGTTTATTATAGTGAATATTCAGAGTTAATAGATAGCGGATTAGTTGAGAGAAATAGGAGAGGAACGTGAGAGAAATACTATAGAAATATGAGAGAAATGACAGAAATCAGAGAAATCTTGGAGAAATATGACAGGAATTTGAGAGAAATAACAGAGAATATGATAGAAATGAGAGTAATATGACATAAATATGAAATAAATATTGAAATGCGAATTGGAAATTACAAGGATGTAATTATACTTATGGAAGGAACCATCTGGTAATCTGTTATTGGTTCACGTGGGTTTAGAGAACTAATGAATATGGTAGTGATTGTAACTGGATATCAACCATAACCAATTAGTGAACTGATCAGGTTAGCTAGGATCACTGATTACGTAACAACAATTTAATAATACTAATTAATCATTTTTCAGTTTCAGTTGTTTAACTAAATCCTTTCCAATCTTCCTTCATATGTCGTTGTAAAGGATAATTCAATAATTCCTATTCAACTCCAATTATTTTAGTAATCGATTATTCTACATTCTCATATATTTCTACACTCATATATTTCACACTCATATATTTCCATTTCTTCATCTGTTTCTTCCCATTATTTATTCTTTCGATTTCAAAGTCTTTCTAGTGTTTCTTCCTGAATTACATCAATTCTTGATCAATATTTCTTTTCACCTTCACTTTTTCACCTTCACTGATCTCACTTGAATAATTGATGAATTATCCATGATTCTATATTTCGCCTATATCCAACTATAAATCTCTGGATCTTATCTCTGGATAATCTCTGAAAAATGTCTGGATAATGTCTGGATAATGTCTGGATAATGTCTGAATAATCTCTGAGTTTTAATCTATTTTATCTCTGGATTTTAATCTATTTTATCTCTGCTTCTATAAATATTTACATAGTTCGTCTTTTTCAATCAACTTATCAATTCATAGTGAATATTTTAATAATTAAACAATGAATAGCACATAAGGGTTATCTATTAAATTATAAGATAATCGACTATAATCCTTCATATTTTTTATGATGAATTTGATGAATTTGATGATGTTTAAATTTCTGGAAAGTTTTTGTTCTTCCCACAACTTCCCAATTTCTTCCCTTTTTCTTCCCTCTTTTCTATTCGGTAAAACCTTAATTGTTCCTCTATTACTTTCCCCCCTCCCCGAGGTAACCGATGAGTCAAACCCTGACACGTGACCCTGCGACATCAACAAATTTCGGGTGCCAACATCATTAACCACCACCAATGTCAAGTCCCAATGCTTTAACGCCTTTCATAAAGTCGTTGTTGATGGAGCCTCCCAACTTCACAGCCAGCGACTTGGCCACCGTGTTAAGATGCATTTTCCGCGGGATTCCTAGCGATGTTCAAACTGCTTCTTTCTTGACTGCCTTGAGAATGAGAGGATTGGACCAAAGACCAGAATATATAGCCGCTGCCGTTACCACGGTATTGGAATTCTCCAAATTGATATCTCCCGAGCTCGTGGATGCCACCGGCTATGTGGATATTGTGGGCACCGGTGGAGATGGTAAGAATACCTTTAATGTTTCAACTTCCGCAGCCATTGTGGCAGCAGGGATTGGATTACCAGTTTGCAAGCATGGAGGAAAAGCCAGTTCATCCACTTCGGGAGCAGGTGACTTACTCAAATGTTTGGGGGTGGACTTGATGAATGTTAACGATGAAACCACCCCTGAAATCGTGAGGAAATCGGATTTTTGCTTCTTATTTGCACCTGCTTTCCATGGAGGTATGTTGAAAGTAGCTCCCATCAGAGCTCAATTGGGAATCCCCACCATCTTCAATATCTTGGGTCCATTGATCAATCCAATTCCTATCAGAGCCCGTATTTTGGGGGTTTATAGTGAACAACTTGGAGAATCTTATGCATTGGCAGCATCCATCTTAGCCAAAGAAAGCAAGGTCCATAAAAAAACCATGGTGGTTTACGGTGACATCGGCCTCGATGAAATCTCTCCCATTGGATACACAAAGTACTGGATGATTGATGAAACTGGTGATATCACCAAGGGTGTGATATCTCCTAAAGATTTCAACTTACCTGAACATGATCTCAGTCGAGTGGCTCTGGGAACTCCAGAAGAAAACGCCGAAATATTGCTCCATATCTTGAGACAAGATGTTCCAAAGTATGTCATTAGAGAATCCAATAATCACTCCTTAGTGGATTATATCTTGATGAATACCGCCGCTTTGGCTGTGGTATCAGGTGTGGCGGACAATTGGGTGCATGGAGTGGAACTTGCTAAACACTCCATCAATTCGGGGTCCGCTTTAGGGGCTTTAGAGGATTTCAAGAGAGCAGTTGAAAGAATTCCTTCTTCAAACTCTTCATAATTAAATTATTTAACTATTTAACTATAGAATATTGACATGGTTATATTATTCGAGTCACGTGGTAGGTCATGTGAGCGAAATTTCACCAAATAATCCTAACGCGTATGTAAACACCACCCACATCACTTGTGTAATCACTAGATGTTTTCGTCCAAGAAACTTGTTGGGACTCCCCAGAGGTCACAAAGGAGGCCCAATGGAGGAAAACACGAATTCACTCCAATAGGGAACCGTTCCAGATCAACAATCGAAGAAAACTACCCACTCGAAGCAAATACATCGCATAATAGTCGTACCCTCTTTAAGCTGATTCAACAAGATCAAGATCAATTTCAAGATCAAAATCAATATGAACGTCAAAACCACAATCAAAACGGGGCTCTGACTTCATTTTTCGAGGACACGGTAGATAATTTGGATTCCATGCCATCCTTCCACAATCAACAATATGAGACGAAATCCCAAACCACATCCATACCTAGACGTGATTTTGTGAATAATGGGTTCTCTTCGATTAAAGAACAGGAAGAAAGAATCAAAGAACTTGACTCAGAAAACTATAGATTAAAGTTGAGTATGTTGGCGATGCAGCGACTAATCAGTGGTACTCCTGAGGATCTGCGTAAGCTTCTTTCTGAAAATGTAGCACTTCAATCTGAGATAGAGAAAATGCGGCACACCATTGAAAAGCTTAGTTCTGAGAAATTGGAATTGGAATTAGAATACCTGTCAAACAAGGAGAATGATAATCAGATTCAGGTATCACAATTGAGAAGTGAATTTGAGAATGAATTGGATCGTAAAGATGCAAAATTACATCATTATGAACAACAGATACACGAGTTAGAATCCAAATTAATTGATTCTTCCGAGGATTCTCACATGATAAAGAAGCTTAAGGACCAAATTGATGATCTCCTCAACGAAATGGAGCATTTGAAGAGAGACGCAGATAGATCTATTGATCAAGTCGATAGTGTACATGAGCATAATGTTTCACTCGAAGAAGCCAATAAAAAATTAACCAAAGAATTAGATTACATGATTCAGGAAAACTCCACTATTACCAAATCTCAGGAAGAATTGATGAAACAATTGAAGAAAGCTGAGATGGAAACCGAAAAACTTGAATACGAGTTAAACACAGTTTCTGAACAACTTTACAATAGAAACGAACTAAATATCTCTTCGGAATCTGAGGTGAAACAAAAGGACAATTTGATTCATACTCAACAACAAGAAATTTCGGAATTGAAGTCTTCAATTAACAGCTTACAGAGAGAATTGGAAAGAATGGAAGCTTTTGAAAAAAGTAATCAGTTGTCGAGGGATGACTTAAGAGAAATGAATTCTACTATAAGGACATTAGAGAATACACTCTCCTCAAAAGAGAATGAAATAAATGAGTTGCGTAATAAATTATCTGTTCAAAATGGAGTAGTGGAGAACATGAATTATGCAGTAAAACGGTTAGAAAGAGAGGTTGATACATTGGAAGAAGATATTAAACAAAAGAACCATCAAATCGATGAACTTAATCAACTTAAAAGAAGTTCACACGATTCAAATTACATTTATGAATCTGAGATACACTCATTGAAAAGCAAAATCCAACGATTATCAGAAAAAAATACATCTTTAGAGAATGCCTTGACTTCTTCGAATAAAGAAATCACTCAACTTAAGATCAAAAAGAATGATGAGATCGAAGGTATAAAAATGAGCAATTTCCAATCCTCTCAAAACAGAAGTTCATTGGAAAGAGAGATTGAATCTAAAGATCATGAAATCAATGAACTCAAGAAAGAGTTGAAAAGCATAACTAATGAACTTCATGATTTGGGTGATGAAAATCAAAGCTTGTTGCGTAAATTGACCACCCAAGCAAAGTTAACCGATGAAACTAATTTTCTCGAACGGGATGTTCATGAATTGGAGCAACAAAAGATGGATTTGGTGAAAGAATTGGAAAGAAAGCATTTGGAATCTGAGAGACTTCGGAAATTACTTGAATTGAATGATTATGACGATCTAGAAATGGAAATCCGTGATTTACTCTCAGCAAATGAACAATTAAGAGACTTGTTGGAAACTTCTGCGTCCAGAGAAAATGCATTGGAACTGAGACTTGATAATTCCACAGAAAATTTAACTTCAAGGTCAAATATCATTCAGAATCTTGAAAAGAAAATAAGAAGTCTTGAACTTGAACTTCACGAGAAAGAAGATTTGATAAGTCTACTTGAAAGTACCTCCTTACACAAGACCACATCTTACGAAAGAGATTATTCAAGCTTGAAATCTAGAACCCATGATGATGTCAAAATTAGAAAGTTGGAATTGGAAATGGATGCCTTACGGAGATCCCAAGATGTCGATACTAGACGCAATAAGGATTTAATTAGCGATTTGGAGCGTGAAGTCCAAAGGTGGAAGTTGTTGAGTCAAGAAAGAGAAAGAATTCAAAAGAATGCACCTTCTGCTATTGAAGATCTTCTTGAGTTCCAATTGAAGGAGAGTAATAGAATGAATGATGAATTGACAAAACTGTTAGCTTTATCTAAACAATCACAAATTGCATTGGAAGATAAGATCATGAAGCTTGAGAATAATATTCAAGATATTTTGAGCTCAAAATCCAAGTTGGAAGTGGAGGAAAGTAACGAGAAGGCTGAAAATCAAAGATTGAAATCTAAATGTAAGGACCTTTCGGATGATTTGGTTAAAATAACCGATCACTGCAAGAAACTTGTGGAAAAGATCAATCAAATCAACACTTCAAAGCAGGCACTTGCTGATAAAGTGGAAGAGCTTAAAGAGGCAAGAAGTTTGAGTGATAAAATGAATGATCTTAACCTTGATGTATTGACTGACCAAGTGGAGAAACTTAATTCCAATATCAAGGATCAAGAATCAAATGAACTCATTAAAATGAAAACGATTAACCGGGCACTTCTGTTTAAAATTGATCAATTGAATAAAAAGTTACAAACTTCACAATTTTCTGCCCCCAATAAGTTGAATAATTCAGTCAAGAAAGTTGATCGTACTGCTCATTTGGAGAAACAGTTGACTTATTATAAAGCCAAACTTTATGATTTTAATTTGAAAGCAAATGATTTACAAATTATGAATGGGTTTATTCTTAGTTCTGTGAAGAACTCTGATAAATCCATGAAGGAAAACGTGGAGAAATTGATTGCTTATGGAATTTATCCTGATAAAACAGCCAATAAATCAAATTCTCCTGTTACATTTAAAGTATTGGCCAAATTTGTTTTGGCAGCTGTCAGGATGAGAAGAAGAAACGAGAAGTCAGAGAGAAGAAAACATAAACTTTTGGAGTTACGGAATGAGATTGAAAAGGAAAAGTTGCTTTCGATATAATCCTCATGGATGATATTTTAGTTCTTTGTTGTATTAATTATGGTGTGAATAAAATTATGTATTATTTTAGTTTTAATTTTAAATTCGTTTAGCGTTTAAGCTGTTTGTAATTGAATAAGGCATTAATGGTCGTTATCTCATGATCCTGGTGATGGGAGTTTGGAAATTCTTATCGGTAGAAGGTTGACGAGTTCTACCAATTCTGGGGGTTTGTATAGCAGAACCTGGATAGCCGGTGGAACCCGATCTATAGTTCATGAAGGTTGTATTTGCTGGAGCAATGATGTCGGAGGAATTGATAGAGGTGTCACCTTGATGCACACCCATTATGCTATCATTCACCATATCTGGTGATAATATACTATCCATATTATCTGAGACTAAATACCCATTGGATAAGAAATCGCCCAAAGTATAATCTTCATTGATGGATTGTGACCCTTGGGGTTTTGAGTAGATCGGTTTGAGGATGGTCTTGTCCACTTCTTTATGTAAATCACTGGATTCATTGAGAAACTTCTCAAAGATCCCGAGATCATTCCAAGTCTTTTCTTTCAAAAGCTCCTTGTTCTTGAAAAGCTTTGCTCCCAATCTCATCGAGCTCACTGGGATGGAACCTTCCTCCTCGTCCTCCTCTAACATGATTTGAGGAAATAGATTGTTGGTTGCTTCGAAGAGTGCTTGGGTATCAATATCATCAAATGGGATGGGTTCATCTTGCCATCTTTCCATATAGAGTACGTGGTTAGAATCATCTATATGAATGTATGAGAAGGTACCATCTCTTGTCGACATTGAAGGATGTCCTTTCTGTGTTTCTTGAGGAGGTTGTTTGCCTGTAGAAAGGGTCTATATAAGACCAAATTGATTCGCACTATAACATGGAATTATTATTAGGTAATCAATCACTAATAGACTACCTTTATCATTAAATGCTGTTTATTATTTTTCATCAATTATGATTGTCTATCTATTTATACATTAGGCCACAGAAACCAATTTGGGTTGTTCACACAAATTCTCAAACAAAGTTGGTTTACGTTTCAATACCTTCTTATCATAATTTGAAGATTTCACCAATTTAAATGCACCAGTACCAATACTCATGGTTTGACCTAAAATGATACATTCAGAAACACCTTCGATCTTATCGTTTTTCATGAAGAAGGCAGCGTCGAACAAATGATCGGTGGTCTTCTCGAAAGAAGCCAATTGTAACACCGAGTCTCTCATTTTACTCAAACCAAACCTGGTGATACCCAATACTTCACCCTTGTAAGTCATGACATCTCCCAATAATTGAATATGACGAGGATCCACACTCATACCGTGATTACTCATGGTATAGTCGATTTCCTTGATGATGGAACTTCTTGCAGCTTCAATACCCAACACTTCGAATACTTCAAGAACATGATTGGTGGTAGTCTTGGTACCAACAATACCATCCGTACTCATGACTTCCTTCAACCCATACCCTTCAACCAACAATTCCTTCTTGGTATCATCACGAATGTTGATCACAGCACGGAAAATATTGGGTAAACCCTTAATACAAATATTTGGTAATGCTCTCTTAAGTTGTTGCATTCTGAAGAAAAGTGCATTGGTATTATCAGTAGGATTCTTAAGACTCTCTGTCTTTGTTTCTCTCAATGTCACCAAAACATTGATTCTATCCTTACCGCTAATAGAAACATCTCCCGGTAAAATCTTCAATTTTGGAGCTGAGAAAATAGCTTGTGCTATACCATCCAAATTAAGTTCCAATTGTAATTTTTCAATAGTTTCCAAATCAATTTTAATCGATAAATAAGCCATATTATTCTTGTAAACATCTTCAATGAAATAAGCCACATCTTCCAATAAAGTCTTTTCAATTCTTCCCTTAACCACCCGAGCTGCAATTTCATCTTCATCATTAACCAATACCGAGTTGATAATTGGGGTTGAAATCACCTTGGAAGCATTAATAATTTCTTTAATACGAGGAACACCTAAAGTGACGTTCATAGAAGCCACACCAGCAAAATGGAAAGTCTTTAATGTCATTTGAGTACCTGGTTCACCAATAGATTGAGCACCAATGGCACCAACCGCAGTACCTGGTTCGACCTTGGCTCTTCTATATTTGTAAAGACATTGTTCCAAGAACTTTTGGATAGATTTGTGGGACATTTTCAAGAGCTGATTAACTGCATTTAAAGCCAATGGTTCATCATCCAATTCTATTTCATCATCATTCGGCTTAACAAAGTATGCCTTTAAGCCCTTACGTTCTCTAAAATTAGCGAGAGTTTCGGCCTTCTTAAACACGAATTGTCTAACCGAATCGTAAAATTCTCTTTCGGCATCATTCTGATCAATATATTCGATCTTTTCATAATCTTGTGGTTGTAACAAGTTTCCAAGATTGTCGTATCTGGTCAAAGCATCTTCCAATGGATGTAAGATGGAATCAACCAAGTCCACAATCTGATATGGTAACAAACCTGCTTCAGCAACATCAAAGGTAATATTGTAAGAATGATCCCATTGACGAATAAAGTTTACTGGTTTAGCATCACCTTCCATATCGAAAGGATCCAAACCATCACCACCATAAGTGAATTGAACAACACCATTGGACGAATTACGAACACTATTATCATATTGAGAGGATAAATCTTCTAATGATTTCATCAATCTTCTTGACATATAACCTGTTTCAGCAGTCTTAACGGCGGTATCAACCAAACCTTCTCTACCAGAAATAGCATGGAAAAGAAATTCTGGTGGAGTTAAACCACTATAGAAAGAGTTTCTAACGAAACCTTTAGATTGAGGAGTTTTGGAGTTTTTGGTGAAATGAGGTAATGATCTATCTTGGAATCCATCAGGAACACGATTACCAGCAATAATTTGTTGACCCACAACAGCCACCATTTGCGACACATTCAAAGTAGAACCTTTGGAACCACAGGTTGCCATGATTAATGGAGCATTTAAAGGATCTAATTCTTTAATACAAACTTCACCCACTTCTTCTCTAACTTTGGATAATAATCCACCAATTTTAGCTTCTAAAGTTTGTTCTTCATTACAACCAGGTTGTGTTTCCAATTTTCCTCTATTATATAAATCAATCAATTCATCACACTTCAAATATGCTTGTTCAACCATCAATTCTTTCTTTTGTTTTAATTCAAATCCTGGTGTGACATCATTAATACCAATAGAAAATCCTCTATTACCCAAGAATCTAGCACATAATTTTGCCATTCTATTCATGGCATTAGCAGCTTCATCTGGTCCATAATCTCGTAAGATAGTATAGAACACCGAGTGCTTTTTACCGTCACCTAGAGTGGATTTATCCATAAGACCACTTAAAATATTTGATCCACGGATAATAACAAAACCATCATTGGGTGACATTTCGTTTGGAAATCCTTTCTCTGGAGCAATATAAGTTTTATTTTTAGCATCTAAATTGATCACCACTTTGGAATTTTTGTTTGGTTTGATCAAAAGAGAAAACACTTGCTTACCAGTCCATAACATCACTGGTTTATATATGGCAGGTGGAGGCAAATCAAAGTGACAATCGGCATCAGACATCATACACAATAATTGAATCAAAGTAGCTCTATCAAAGAAAGAATCCTTATGAGAGATCAAGTATGATCCAGTAATGAAATCTTGAGTAGCAGCAATGATTGGTTCACCAGATTTAGGAGTCAATAAATTATTCTTAACTCCCATTAAATTAATTGCTTCAGCTCTAGCTTCTTCAGTTTGAGGAACATGTAAATTCATTTCATCACCATCGAAATCGGCATTGTATGGAGTACAAACACATTCATTAAGTCTGAAAGTTCTCCATGGTCTGATCTTAGCATAATGAGATAAGATAGACAATCTATGCAATGAAGGTTGTCTATTGAACAAAACAACATCTCCGTCTTCGATATGTCTCTCGACAACATCACCAATCAGCAAATTCTTTGCTAACTTGACTCTATCACCAAATCTCAAGTTTCTCTTGGCCACTTCATTTTGTTTCAGAAGGTAATTGGCACCTGGGTGAATATCTGGACCGTTCAAGATTAATCTTTGCAATTTTTTTCTATTATAGCGAGTACATTTCTCGGGATAAGTCAAGATTTTAGCCACTCTGTCTGGAACAGCAACTTCATCAATCTTCAAGTTTGGATCAGGTGAGATAACCGTTCTACCGGAAAAATCCACTCTTTTACCTGATAAATTACCTCTGAATCTACCTTGTTTACCCTTCAATCTTTGACAGAAACCTCTGATGGGTTTAGCAGATTTGGAACCCGATCCTCCGGAAGATGGTAACAAGGCTGGATTAGCGGAATCCGAATTAATATACATGGCCACCGATAATTGTAAATAATCCCATTGTTCCATGAGATTGTTGATTGAGATACCCTTTTCAATACCTGCTTTGATCAAGGAGGAGGTCCAAACGATTTCGGTTAATTTGACAGTCAAATCATCTTCATTGGATTGAGCATCCATCATCACTGAAGGTCTGATACACACTGGTGGAGCAGGTAAATATCTCCAGATATACATTTCCGGACGACCACCACGAGAAGGATCCAATCCAAATAATTCACAATCAGAAGGAGTGATTTGTTTAAACAAATTCAAAGTTTTCAAAGGATTTAAATCATCATGAACTCTTTTGGCAAACTTTTCCAATTCGGGATTTCTTGAGAACACTTCTTCAAATTCACTATCCCATTGATCTTTTTCTGGAGTGTTCTTTTTACCAATCCATCTGAATGTATCATGAACAATCTTTAAAGCTGCAGGACCGGCTCCACTGGCAGCCTTTTTAACCACACCATTAACATGATGACACTTTAAACATCTTCTTTGTTTCTTGGACTGTTCAAGTATTTTCTTCAAGATCTTCATTCTTCTTAAGTTATCAAGATTTGGTCTTCTCAAATCGTTCAAGAACTGACGTTTAGATTCTTCATCTAACAACATAGCCGAACAATTCTTACAAATACATTGTAACACATGAATGATTGATTTGAAATAACCCACATGGAAAACAGGAAGAGCCAACCGGATGTGACCAAAGTGTCCATGACAAGATGCCAAATTTCCATGACATGTGGCACATTCACTCAGATTGGATGAAATACCCATCTTGGTATCTAAAGCACCATTTGCTTTGGGAGTTCTTCCTTTCTCCAAATCATAAAGATCACGAGTTCGAACTTCCACCTCTGATTGAGCGATGATCTCCTTCGCCGATAAGGCCCCGAACTCGAGTCCCTTAATACATTTAGGAGCGATATCCACAACCACCTCTTTCATTACTGGTGATCTACTTAGTGAAAAAATTGAGATGTAGATGGCTCATTGTGCGTCACGTGGCCTGGATTTGATGTCTCACCAATCCGACACTCAACCTTAACTGCACCCGCCACTCACCACCACCACTACGAGTAACCATCAACAATCAAAAGATGTCTACTGCCGATAAAACCGCCGAACAAGCGCTTGTATCCGCCGAAGAAGAACAAAAGGTCATCAAGACGTTGGAAGAAGATGACGAGTTTGAAGATTTCCCTGAAGATGGCAAATGGTCCAATGATTCCAACCCTCACATTAATCCAAATAACTTATGGCAAGAGGACTGGGAAGATGAAGATGATCAAGACGAATTTTCTCAAAGGTTAAGAGATGAGTTGAAGAAGAGCCAAAAACAGGCCTAGGGCCATTCTGGATCCAGAATAGAGCCAGAATAGAGAATGGAGCCAGAATGGATTCAGAATAGAGCCAGAATGGAACCACAATCGGGCCTAAAGTAGATATGATTTCATCATTTGGTGATATCTTCCAAGATTGGTTAGAATTGGGCCATATATCTGGGTATGACTCAAGCTGGTCTATACCAGAGAATATACTGGTTTATTTACTGGTTTCTACTGGTTACTGGTTAATACTAGAATATATCAATTCAGGTTGGTCGATACCAGAGCAATTGCAATTGCTCTGTGGATGCTAATGATTACGTATAGGATAGGTTGAATATAAGCGATCTATAGGAATGAGATTAGATTAGACACGAGGAATAAGAAAAGATGGAGAATGATGAAAATAGAGAGGATGATAAAGATGAGTGAGTAGCCATAGGTTGATGTGAATTGGCCGTTTGAATCACCCTCACCCGAATGGGTTAATTGTTTAATTATTCGCCTTTCAATGTCAGATGCCAATGAAGTAATCAATGCCTTTAAACAATCAAGTAGCATTGAATATATTCACTTTCAGTGTGTTCGTTATCCAAGATGGTCATCGCAGTAGTTGGTTCCATTGGTAGTTGGTCCGATTGGAAGTTGATCCCATTGGCAGTTGGTTACTTGTTCCTATCTGTCCATATTATTCTACATTAGTTTTCGTTTATATGATATATTAGCATTATCCTTGATCAGATAACTCTCAATTTACACTTGAATGTAATTTGAGTTCCATAACTAAGCATAGAAATTGACCGATTTGGATTTTCTTGCTTGAACTTCACCAATGGCTTCCACGAAATCTTCATGCTTTATGATGGATTTACCATTTCTTAATGCAATCATACCCGCTTCAACAGTAACAGCCTTCAATTGTGCACCATTGAATTCATCAGTGGATCTGGCTAATTCTCTCCAATTAACAGAAGTATTATCACAATTCAATTTTCTAGCGTGAATCTTCAACACGGATTCTCTGGCTTCTTCAGATGGTAAGGGGAATTCGATCTTTCTGTCCAATCTACCAGATCTTAACAATGCAGGATCCAAAGTATCTACTCTGTTGGTTGCAGCCAAAACCTTGACTCTATCATCAGATCCGAAACCATCCAATTGATTTAACAATTCCAACATGGTTCTTTGAACTTCTCTATCACCACTCTTATCAGAATCAAATCTTTTGGTACCAATGGCATCCAATTCGTCTATAAAAATGATGGTTGGTGCCTTTTCTTTAGCCAAGGCAAATGCATCCCGTACTAATTTTGCACCATCACCAATGAACATTTGTACCAATTGAGGAGCAGCCAATTTCAAAAACGTAGCCCCAGATTGGGCAGCACATGCTCTGGCCAACAAGGTTTTACCGGTACCTGGAGGACCATACATTAATGCACCCTTGGGTGGTTTGATACCCAAATTTGTGAATTTCTCAGCTTGCTTCATTGGAAGTACCACAGCTTCTATCAATTCTTCAATTTGTTTATCTAAACCTCCAATATCAGAATAATCTTCCGTAGGTTTCTCATCCACTTCCATAGCTTTAACTCTTGAATCATATTCAGATGGTAATGTATCTAAGATCAAGTATGAATCTTTATTTACTCCAATTAAATCATTAGGCTTCAATTCGGCCGAATCAACCAATCCAATCAATGGTAAGAAAATCGTTTGTCTAGTTGAAGTTTTGATCACCGCTGATTTCCCAGCTCTAGTAGCATCTAAATCCACATTCGCCCCTTGTTCAGATGCTTCTTTCTCCACGTCAAGGTCTAATAATTCAACAACATTGCCTACCAAATAAGGTAATTGCTTGTTGTTATTGATCTTTTCTTGATTGTCTTTGATTCTTTCCAACATCACCGTTTTTTCATGGGTTAATCTTTGTGATTCAGACTTCATTACTTTAATATCATTATCCAAAAGTTTGGTTCTATTGGAGATATCTGAAGTGGATGAATTCAAGATTTCTTGATCTATCAAGTCATCTTGTTGTGAGTTTTCTAATTCTTCTAGGGTAGACATTCTGGGAATGAAACGTGATGAGGAATTGTTGTTGGTATAAAAAGTTAAATCTTAACGATTTGGTTAAGTTAGTTGAATATTGGAGGTGTTGCCACTGAGTGTTGAAAAAACGTCAGGTGCGCCGGGTCAGGTGATCAAGGTGGAGATATCGATTATGTAATCAGATACCCCAAACCACTTAATTCACTACAACTAAACACTTTCACTTTATTATTATGAGTTTTGATCAATTCATTCATAAGGATCATAATGAGGTCAATGATCACGAGTTTGAAGAATTGAGGGCAAAATGTTTAGAGGGTTAGTACCAAAATATCAAATCATCAACAAGACAGCAAGACAACAGAAATACCTATAGTGGCATCTATAATGAGTCTTCACATTAGTTTCAAGAATGATGGACACGAATGATAGACATACAAATGACTAACATCTAGCAAGAAACTTGTCCTATTCGCCTTATTCCAACTTTCGGTATGTATAGAAGAAAACGAAGAACGATCAAATCATCATAGAATCATCATAGAATCATCATACAATTATCATACAATTACCATACAATTACCATAGAGAATCAGATCATGATTATGATTAAGATTATGATTATACTTCATAGAGAGTCATCCATCATAGATTAATTAATATCCATCATAGAGAATCAAATATTCATAGAGAATTATCCATCATATTGAATCGGATTGTCATTATGATTATGATTATCATTAGGCTTGTGATATTTTAATTTTATTAAAGTTCTTAATACTAACAAAAGGGTGGGGTGTACTGTGGTGACAGAATCTGGAGAATTCTTCTCTGGTGCCAATGTGGAAAATGCTTCGTATGGAGCAGGAGTGTGTGCCGAAAGAACCACCATTTGCAAGGCAGTTGTACGTATAACCAAGTGGTTTAGAGGAATTACTAACTGAAAGACTGAAGGCCATAGAAAATTCAAGATTATTGCCATTTCTGGAGATGCTGATGATCCCATCACTCCTTGTGGTATCTGCAGACAATTCATTCGAGAATTTGCCCCTCAGGTGCCTGTTTACATGTTTGGGAAGGACGGATCCTCGTTTATGAAGGTCTACTTGAATGATTTGCTTCCATTGAGTTTTGGTCCGGAAAATTTAGGCATCAATTAATTAAAATAATTACAAAAAGACATCTTCATACCAAATGCTATATCGGTATAATTACACAGAATATAGCTACACATAAAAAAGGAAATATCTACATATCCAAACTCGTCTAAATAGAACCATCAAGTCTTGAATTGGTATCATTAAGTCTGGATTGGTATCATTACAATTGTAATTATGCTCTATGTTAAAATTACTTACCTTAAAAAATAAGTTTTAGATAAATTTATTCAATCAATCACTAACTCTTTGAATCCTTTCTTGGATGTATATACCAATTAACACACTTTTCCTGGCCAAGTCAGTACTGGTGTGATGTGGCGATATTGGGTATTCGCACGACGTTCTCTTCTCACTAAGTGAAAATTTATCTATAAGCTGGGTCAACTATCAACTTTCAAAATGGCGTCTATTTGTGCCTCTCCTACTTGTGGTAAAGAAACCGACTCGGAATTGAAATGTCCAGTGTGTCTCAAGACCGGAAACACCAATGTGTTCTGTAACCAATCTTGTTTCCGTTCTGCCTGGTCGTTACATAAATCCATTCACCCAGCCGAAGATGGTGGTAATGTCTACAACCCGTTCCCAACCTTCTCATACACTGGAGAATTGAGACCACAATATCCATTGTCAGACAGAAGACCAGTTGCCAAGCATATCAAGCTTCCAGATTACGCCAAAACTGGTAAGCCAATCAGTGAGATCAAGAATGATAGATTAGGAAGAATTCCTCAATTAACTGAGAAGGAAATCACTAAGATGAGAAAAGTCACCAAGGTTTCTAGAGAAGTTTTGGATGCTACTGCCAGTCATGTCAAACCAGGAATAACAACCGATGAATTGGATGCTATTTTGCACAAGGAATGTATGAAGAGAAATGCATACCCATCTCCACTTAATTATTATAACTTTCCCAAATCTTTCTGTACTTCGGTTAATGAAGTTATTTGTCATGGTATTCCTGATAAAACGGTTTTAAAGGATGGTGACATCATTAATTTGGACGTTTCTATTTATTATATGGGATTTCATTCTGATCTTAATGAAACTTATTATGTTGGTGATAAGGCCAAGGCTGATCCAGACACCGTTAGATTAGTGGA
The DNA here is from genome assembly GCA_030568495.1 of Suhomyces chickasaworum. NCBI lineage: Eukaryota > Fungi > Ascomycota > Pichiomycetes > Serinales > Debaryomycetaceae > Suhomyces > Suhomyces chickasaworum. The sequence goes on from JAJMGF010000049.1 coordinate 79,513, forward strand.
GACCACCAGAGAAAGTTTGGATTTGGCTATTAAAGCTGTCAAGCCAGGATTACCCTTTAGAGAATTGGGTGCTATCATTGAAGCTCATGCCACCAAAAACAACTGTTCTGTGGTGAGAACTTATTGTGGCCACGGTACTGGAGAATTATTCCATTGTCAACCAAACATTCCTCATTATGCTAAAAATAAGGCCATTGGTATTGCTAAGCCAGGAATGGTTTTCACAATTGAACCAATGTTGTGTCTTGGTACTTATAAGGATGTAACTTGGCCAGATAACTGGACTGCGGTGACTCAAGATGGTCAAAGATCAGCCCAATTCGAGCAAATGTTGTTGGTTACTGAGACCGGAGTAGAAGTATTGACTGCTAGAACCGAAACCTCTCCAGGTGGTGCAATTCCACGTATATGATACTAGTCCTTACGAAATAGCTTTTGCATGTATAATATGATCATGGGGGATTTTAAATATTGTAAGCTGATTATTCAAATTCTTTTGCACGAATTAACATTTCACATACAGTAGCTTCAACTTTGTTAAGGGAATCTTTGAAAACGTCCAATTTTTTCTTCAAATTGGATACTCCTCTAGAATTGTAGTCGTTACTCAAAATCCCTTGGTTAACATTCAAGTGTGGATGTTTGTCAATGAGTTGTCTCATTTGCTTATAGAGACCTTCCATAAACCGAAGATTGGAATGGGCTTCAACATTAAGGGTTTTTGTAGTTTCATCCACCAAATTGGATATAGTATATCTCATGATCTCTCCAGTGAGATCAAAGAGGCCCTGGAAATAATCTCCAAGGTATATGATATTGCAATAGGAGGAATTTTCTGGGGTGATAGGTATTGGATGTGAACGAAGCTGGCTTTGATCCATCTTCCAGAGCTGTTGAAGCGTGTTGTTAAAGTCTGGATCTGGTTGGGTGATTGCTTGTACGAACCACATCATGGTGTTATACTCCAAGAGTTCTTTGGTCATGACGAAATACATAAAGGTGAAAGCTTCAATCATTTCCTCAGCTGCATTGGAGATCAGAGACTTGAATCGTACAAAGTTTAAACTGGTTGAGAATTCTGTTTGAATCCTTCTGAGACAGTTCCCAATGATGAGGAGGTATTCGGTGATTTGGCCAAGATCATTGTTGGAGATGGTCTGGTGGTTGATTCTATGGAAGGTGAAGATGAGTTTCTTGGAGTAGGAGTTGAGATCTCGACATATCCTGATTATCGATTCACGTTCGTCATGATACTGGAGAAGGAAGCCTCTAGCTGGCTGGAATATTTGCGTTTGGAAATGTTCCATTTCTATGAATGTTTCGCAGATACAATTGAATGTAAAAATGTAAAGATGTAAAAATATAAAAATATGAACTGTGTAGTTATGGCAAAATTGAACTAGGTGAAAAATGTGAAAAATATGAAAAATGTTAAAATATGAAAAATGTAAAAGTATGGAAAAGGAAATGAAGATTTAAATAGAGTTATAGTGATAGGATAGATATAATTTTGATATACTAAAATTTGGTCGCCCAATCGAAACTAAAATTAAGGGTAGAAGTGATGAAATAGTGAATAGTGATCTATGACTATGACGAATACCCTCAAATGAACTGAAAAATTGGGCAGAACTACTCAAGACTTCATGGGTTTCCAATTGACCAGCAAAGCCCTCTAGATTAAACTTCACGTCGTAGTTCACAAAGTAGGCAGAGATAAAAAGGTGAAAACATAGAGAGATAGGATTAAAGGAAGATAGGAAGATAGGAAGATAGGGAGAAAGGAAAACATAGGAAGAAAGGAAGATAGGAAGATCAGATCTAAATCGACTTAATCTTACACCAATCTAAAGGATCATACCTATTCCATTAGATGCAAGTCCTCCACCATTTGATCAAAGGAAAGTTCACGTGAACTGTTCATCACCGTTATCAGTGAAAGATTCGCGAAAAAGTTGGAGTTTTCAAGTACTAATAACCACTAAAATTAATGGCATGATGGATGTGCTCATATTCGACAATGAATGGTTCAAGAACCACAAGCAAGATGAACAAAGTATGAAGAACTTGACAGATTTAATCAATAAATCTTACCATAAAGCCACTTACCAATTTGGACGAGTGATATCATCTCGAATCAATGAGCCCACCAAGTTTTTACTGGCTTTGGGGGTCAGTGAAGACAAATTCTTCATGCTATTGGTAGCAGTCATTCCCGAGGAAAAGTTTAAACAATTGACAGAAAAAGGGTTGCATCGTCAATTCATACAGAAGAGTGACAATTTGCAACAAGCACATAATTTTGATATACCTCAAGCATTCGTGGGCGATATCGAGATTTCTAGAGAAAAGTTCAATTTCATTAAAATCACCCAAGATCAGGGGTTTGATACCCAAACAATGAACAGAAGTGTGGGGACAATGGCTTACCGGGGCGAGCATGGAAATCAGTACGAAATGACGGCTTTTACCTCCTACCTTAAGGGTTTAGGACCAGCCTTCCTTGACGCTGCCACCAGAGACTACTTGCTTCCCCACAGTGGCCATGATGAGATCAAAATGATTATTGATGTGTTTAAGGAGCATAATTTGGCCACTTACTACCAGCAAAAATGTGGCTATCAATTAACAGGACAGCCCGATCTTGTGATAGAAGTTAAAGATGGAAGAGCTATAAATTGGTTTTATGAGACCGGAGATATCGACGTGGTATTTGGAGGAAATGTCACCGTCGTAGTTTTAGATAAAGTTTATCGTCGTGGAGAATGAACCAAAAGTATCCAAAAGTATCCAAAAGTATCCAAAACCTCCTGATAATGGGTTAATATTGACTTTAATAAACTGGTAAATTGATACAATTATTACATATTTATAAGAAATAGATCCCTAGAGTTATTAGAATTGTTACTCATTTATTGTTACTCATTTATTGTTACTCATTTATTAGTAGTTGTTTATTTGTTATATAAGTTATATAAGTTATATTTATATTATTTAATTATATACCGAACTAATTAGCATTTGCTTAGAATAGTAAAAGAAGCCAAACTATACAAACTCCACACAGACTTTGTATAACGGAAAGATAAGAATTCAATAGGGATTCAAAGTTGTAGAATTTCTTTAAAATCCTCTGATGGTTCCCAGATGGTATCGACAATTCTAGAACAAATTGATTCTTCACCAATTAGGCCAGAAGTTTTGACGTTTTTCTCTAATTGGGACCAGTAATAATCGAGATTATTGATTTTGGAGCAAAGTCCAATATAAATATCACCTCGAGATTGGATGGCTGTAACTACTGATTCGGCTCGAATAAATCGTTTATTAAATATGATATAAAATTGGCCAGAAGGAATTGAAGCCAATGAGTCCATAACCTCTTCGATGAATTTAGCACCATTTTCTTCTTCATCCTCTACCAGTTCCAAGCACTGGGTCAAGAAAATTTGGTTCTGGTAAATAGCAATCCAAGCGGAAATATAGCAGATTGACATGGTACCTCTTGGTTCTTTTGATTCTTTTGATCCTTTTGGGCCTTTTAAGTATTCAGTATGGGAAACTTGGATTTTCACTTGGTCCACTGCGACGGTATTGCTTAAGTCAATACCTTGGAATTGTTCTAACAGTTTGAGAAATCTCAAGTTGTTTAACCCTGTACACTTTACCAGACTTACGATTTTAAAACTATACTTTAATTCAGTCAGATCTTCTTTTAAAAGGATAGATTTATCGAAAAATCCAGTAAATGTTGATTTCAGAATTTTTGGGGATTCTGTTTCCAAAATTTCTACTAATTTCATTAGGTTTCCTTCACTACGTAACCGTTGAATCCATCTTTGAGCTGATCGAGGATGAATTCCCAATTTTTTGGCGGCAGCCGTGGCATTGCCAACGGGATCTTGTGCCCATAATCTAAAAAATGCCACTTGAGACTCAATTGAATACACTAAGCCCGACTTGAGCTTGGGACTAATTGAGTGAAGGGCATTGGAGTGAAGGGCATTGGAGTTCAGGTTGAGGTTCAGGTTGAGGTTGATATTATTAGTAGAAATTTTACCAGCTTCCTTTACTTTATCGGTAGGTACTTTAATCTTACGTGCATATTTGTTGTCGTCATACTCTGAACATCCCACTTCTTTAGTTGTAACGTTTCTGGTTACGGTGGTCAGTGTCAGAATTACGGTGGAGGTTGAGAAATATGTTATTGCCAGGAAGTGCCTGGCGAAGAAATCCTCCGAATGACCCAAAGTAGCGATGGCAGAATCCACTGAGGTGGCACGCTTCTGGTGCTGTTTATATAAAAAGAAGTAACTAAAAACCATTAGATATTGCAAACTAGAAGTTTCGACACTATATAGGGGATACAGATTACGTAAGCTCGATGAGCGCTGAGCCCACACCGTTTTGGTATGGTTGCACCTCAGACCTCAGGCAATTAGTCTGATGACCAGGAGACAACTGCTCCTCTACCACATAAGCTTTGGGTGCATCTGGATCACTGCAAACACCACGCCCTTCAGACATTGCCCTCGATTTGGAACCTCTCTAAATTTAAATAAAAATATGCGCCTAAATAGATTATTTTTTAATATAACCCGACATGCATGGAACAACCACTTTACCTCAACTTTTGATATAATTCCACATAATTGTGCTACCACATTGCAGCCCTGTCATATCTGGTCCCACAGTCTATTGTGTGGCCAAGTGGAGGGTTTAATACTGGAGATCGAGTCAATTGTTTTATTGGTTCAATTGTTTTATAGGCTCAAATATGGTAAAGTAACCGAGATATTCTACATGTACAAGTGAGTATTTCCACAACAAGCACATCAGATAACAAAGGTTATCTGAAGGCAGCCTACTTAATGTACAGCATAAAGTATTGTGAACGAGGAATCGTCAAATGGAATTATGAACTGGATGTCCAAATAGAATTGAAGTATTCTCAACAAAACCCATACTGCAATACTTAATCATACTTCATAAACTCTGAATCTAGAAATAATACAAGAGCTCACCAGTTTTATTTGGGTGGTGGGGTAAGTTCATAAACCTAAAGATAACCCCAGGTGCTGACTAGAGTTGGTAAGGCTGGCACCGACTGGCACCAACTGGCACCAGCTGCACCGAACGCATTGCGCAAAAGTTTATCCTGGGTGCATTTCACCCTTGAACACCGTCAAAACAGTATAATATAGCCGAATGGTTTTGATGGTAACCATATTACTGTAGCAAGGAGAAGTCAAGAGGGTTGAATTGACTGTACATCTAAATCAGCCAATTTTAATAATAATATCGTGTTGCGTGCGGACTTATTCACTGGTGGTTATTGTGATTTGAATGGGCTCAGAATCGATTCATGGCTGACAAGATAAATCGTATCTTAGAATGGTCACAAATAGTAGATATTATTAGGATTGGATCGTGGCTGAAAACTTATTGTTTCCTAAGAATAACTCCAATCATAAAGGTACAGATTACACAGAACCAGGTGGTATGCAGAACAATGTGGTATACAAAACAGGTGGTATACTGAACCAGTATTGCCACATGGCTCTGGCTCAGAGTTGCACCCAAGGTGATAATGTTAATAGTCAAGTTTTTGGTGACCCCAACCCAGGCTACTCTGCTAGACTACAAATCTACATGTCGACAATTCAAGTAGTCACATGGGGTGGAAACGATCTGTTTATGTAGGAAGATTTGAAGATGAGCTCAAGGTTACCTATTGTTAATGGTGGTTGATGTTTTCACCAAGAGAGAGGTGTTTAACTGCCTCAAAAACGCATGTATGAAAAGGTCCCTTGGCCCAGTTGGTTAAGGCGTGGTGCTAATAACGCCGAGATCAGC